>BPTQ01000002.1:20611892-20834263 GCA_019973895.1 Chrysanthemum seticuspe
ATCAATAAATCTCATTAGGAAACTTTCAATGAAGACTCTCTGTTTCACACAATGTGGAAAGAGAGATTATATCTTGAGTCCTACGCATTATCCTTGTGGTATTGCCAGAACATCTGAGTGATGTGTTTACATATTCACAATGAAGATGGAAAGCCTTCTGGAGCCAACATCAAACAAGCTCCTGGTAGGTGGCATGTGAGATCTATTATATAGATCAACCATGTGACAACTGAACAGAAACAATGGGGCGATTCAATCTCTTGAATCAATCCTGGTTCAGGTTATGGATTGACGGATACCTTTGAAAAACCGGTCTTTGTGCTTAAAAACTCTTTTCTTTAGCACATCGACCGTGTACTCATTTTTCAAACCAAAAGGTATTTTTATGATTGATAACTGATTTTCAATAAAACCTTCGTTGTATTACAAAAACAATTTCTATTGAGCAATACACGATTGTTTTTCAAATCTCTTTTTCATCAATCAGTGGACTTAAAATTCGCTGGTTCACTCACTCCGTGTTGTCTTCTTTGAGATGTTCCGGTTTGAGAACAGCTAGAACAGCTGCGAAACCCTGTCAAGGAAATTCTTCGGAATTATACCTGATCACAGGCAGTACATGTACTGATCAACGGGGAACCGTGGGCCGTGTACCTCAATTCAACAAAAGTGATCAAAGACACTTTCGTGCGATTTGTTGCTAACTGTTGTATGCAGGTACGCCCGACGTTTGCAGCTGATCAGAATGAAGCGGTCAATCCATAGCCGCATGCTCACTACACATTCATCTCAAAAGAAATCATGATAAGTGCATCAATGACTCTGATATTTTCACTCCATGCTTCTGCTACGCTGCTGCCAATATCATGAATCAACTAAAGCTTCCGCTACTCTGATGTGAAGATTTCATGATCCAGAATGTGAGCATGTCGGTCCTAATGTCACAACATCACAAAGGATGTCACAGAGATTTTTGATAGCTGATGATCTCAAATGATGGCTCAAAATTATTATCACGTGGATCAGTAAAAGACCTCCACTTGGAATAACCAAACATGCAATGTGAAGAATCAATGACTACGAGCTTTGAAGCAAAGGACTACATCAAGAATGCAAGATCAAGTGTTAATGTAATATCTATTTGTATTCTATGTAATTTTGGTACATGATTGAGGTGACCTCCCTTAGGGGGAGATTGTTAGGAATTAGAAATTCCCAGTATTAAAGAGTCGGTCACCTCAAGTATATGTAATCATTAGAAAGCTCGTAGTCGTAGTTCTTTTAAGTTAAGTAGTAATTTAGTTAAGTAACACCGTGGAGGACGGACGGGTCTTTACCCACTGTATGCCTGATCCACAGCCCAAAGTGTGGCGAGTTATGTAAGACTATAAATACTCTCTACCTTCCAAGGTAGAGAGTTGGAGCTCATAATAATATCTTTCACTTTCTCTCACTAAGTTCCCTAAACCTCTAACTTTCTCTCTCTAGAATTCCATCTATATGCTACTTTGTGTTATGGTTTGATGTGTAAGTGAAAAGTTATATTCTTCAGTTCCTCTTGAGAAATAAAACAAGTAAACAAATATGTTTGATGGTCCTTATGATTCAGACTGTTCTGTTTGTATACAAAGCTAAGTAAAGCATTATGAGGTTTAGTAAAACTCTTAGCCTTGTGTCTTGTCATCACTCCAGAAGTAGAAGGACCAATGATTTGATCAGTAGGATGATTCTTATGAATCCTTAAGATTGGAGACTGTGGAACTCCATATGCATCATCCAAGTTAGTATAATCAGCACCTTCATTGGAATATGAGAAAATACCTTTATCTGCAAACTCATCATCAGTTTCCTCTAATCTAGGCATGGTAGGATCATCCAAATCATCTAAAGTACTGTCAATAGGTGCATCAGTATTTTGGTCGAAAGTATTGTCCAAAGTACTATAAGAGTATTCTTCAGTATTAGTCTTTTGCTTTGCTGCTTCATAAGCTCTTCTTTGTTCATCCGAATAAGAATGTGCCATTACATCTTGTAAAAGCATCTGATTAAGTGTCTCTTGAATAGATTGATCCTCAGCAGATAATGAGGATTTTGGTTCATCAGTGCTTTTCGTTGGTGTGTCAGTACTTTGCTTTGGAACTTCAGTACTTTGCTTTGTAGTATTAGGAACAGCATCATGTCTAATATGAACTCCATGAATAACATACTGTAGGTCTTCTACATCATGTATAGGTTGATTTTCTGCTCTAACAGGTACATAGTTCATAGAAGGAGTTAAAACTTCAAGATCAAACATCCAATCAGGACCTTTACCCTTCTGATTATCTTGATCTTCTAAAAACTCAACATGAAGACAATCTTGAATCTTCTTAGTGACTCTGTTGTACACTCTAAATCCCTTACTGTTGGTACAATAACCCAATAAATATCCTTCTTCTGACTTGCCATCAAACTTTCCCAAATTATCAATTATGTTTAAAATAGTGAGGGGGCATCCAAAAGGCTTCATAAAACGAATGTTGGGTTTGTTGCCCATCAACAACTCATAAGGTGTCTTCATCTGTGGTTTTGTGACTGATACTCTATTGAGTACATAGCAAGCAGTACTTACAGCTTTAGCCCAGAATTGAATAGGTAGTTGTGAATCTGCAAGCATAGTTCTAGCTGCTTCAATCAAAGTCCTATTCTTCCTCTCTACAACACCATTCTGCTGTGGTGTTCTTGCAATACTAAACTCCCTCTTAATTCCTTTGTTAGCACAAAATTCATCGATAAGCTTGTTCTTGAATTCAATTCCGTTATCACATCTAATACCTCTGACCTTGAGTCTCAGTTGGTTTTCCAGTGGTATTATTAATGTCTGAATAGCATCAAAAGTATCATCTTTAAATCCTAAGAAAAATACCCAACTGAATCTACTGCAATCATCTGTAACAACTAGGCAATACTTTTTCTTGTTTAAACTTGCCACAGAGATAGGTCCAAACAAATCCATATGTAACAGCTCCAAAGGTTCTCTAATTGTCCTCTCCTCAAGCTTCTTGCATGAAGCTTTGTGTTGTTTTCCTTTCTTACACGCCAAACAGGAGTGTTCATTCTTGTAAGTCTTGGAAGGTAAACCTCTAACTAAATTTCCTTTGACCAGTTTGTTGATATTCTTGAAATTTACATGGCCCAATCTTCTATGCCACTGATGTGCTTCTTCAGTTGTTGCTTTTGCCACTAAACAGGTGGCTCTTCCATAAGAGTTAAGACTCTTCATGTCCAGACTATACACATCATTGGTTCTTGGTACTCTGAGTACTACCAAGTTATTATCAACAGGCTCAAATTCAGAAGAAAGGATGAGACATTGTGTGTCAGTGAATAACACAGGATGCTTTTTGTCACAGATTTGAGAAACTGAGAATAAGTTGAACTTCAGCTCCTTCACATATCTAACATTCTCAAAGTCAATGCGTCCTGCTTTGATAGTTCCTTTCCCTGTAATCCTTCCTCCATTGGGATCATTCCCAAAAGCAACTCTTCCTCCACTAATAGATCTAAAATCAGACAGAATCTCCTTGTCTCCTGTCATACTTCCAGAGCAACCACTATCCACAATAAGATGATCTTTAAGCTCCTCCTCTGGGTTGCCCTGCACAAAGATTTAGAAAGTTAGTCTCTTTTAGGAACCCAAGCCATTACTGACTTGTGTTCCCCTTGTGGAGTTACAAACTCAAATTCTTTGAGTATGTAGTTTCCACTGTTTTTCAAAACATGATCCAAAATTATCTTTTGATTTTTAGCATGTGGATTTTCAAAACTTTCTGGATTTTCAACAGAACTCTCCTTTGCAAAATCATTTTCTTTTTCTTGTATTATGAAAACATCAGATTCACTTTTTGTTGAAAGTACAGTTTGTCCCTCAACATTACTTTCTCTCTTAACCCATTCAATTTTAACACTTGGTTCCTGTGATCTAGATCCCCTATGTGAATTGTAGTACCTTCTAGGTTGATAGTAGTGAGATCTCCTAGGATTTCTGTGCCAAGTTGAATTCACAGTACCTTGGTAAGTTTGAGCAGTACTTTGAGAAGGTACTGCTTGTGAAGGTACTGGTGGTTTAGAAAAAGGTCTTCTCTGATGGGGGTACCTATGGCCTGGTGAGAAGTTGTTATGATTAACCCTATTTGAATTATTCCAGACTGGTTTATGCTCTCTAGGTTTTTGATTAGCAGACCTATTCTTTGAAAATTTCCTAAGGTATTATGAGTGACGTTCACAATCCTTGATTAAATGATTAGGACTAAAGCACACAAAACACAGTTTTTCACCCATACTTCCCACGTGACTTCTTCTATGTCTATGACCAAAACTATTGTGCCTTCTAGGTGAATGATGAAATCTGTTTTGACCAAAATTATCCCAAAAAGGTTTAGTAATACTGTTTTGCAAAGGTTTTCCAGTAGGTACTGCTTGTGGAGCAGTACTTTGAGTAGAAGGTACTGCTTGACTTTGAAAATTTGTTTCAACAGTTTCTTTTGGGGTTTCAGACCTAGATTGACCAATAAGTTTCTTCCTAAACTCTAGACTGTCTACACCAAAATGTGAAACATTAGGTCTTATGGGTTGATGACTACCAACTGGATGTGGAACAGCATGATAACCTTTATCTTTCTTATACTCAGGAGGTGAATCACTAATTGAATCCTCATTACTAGATGTGTCTACATAATTAATGAGTTCATCATCACTAGTGGTTACATCCTCAAAATCATCCTGATCACTAGATGTGTTTTCTTCTATGTTATCAAAGTCCATACCAAAACCTAAGCCAGTTTTAATGTAAGCTCTTCTTTGTTTTTGAACATAAGTAACATGTGACAAACCAGATTCACCCCAAGCAGCAAACTTAGCTAACAAATCATCTCTTTCCTTAGTGAGTTTCTCAATTTCAACAATTTTACAGTTTAATTTCCATTCACTAAGTTTTAACTGGTAATCCTGTTGTTCATATTTTTTAGCCCAAGCCATTTCATTATTTTCATGTGTTATAATTTTAGCTTCCATTGACTCTAAGGTTATTTGATAACCTGCTACCTCAGACCTAGCCTTAACACAGTTATCTCTTTCAATCACATAACTTTTTAGCAATTTTTGATAAAAATCATGACAATTTGAGCATACGTCAGAGATAGGAGATGAACTTGGTGAAGTAGCTACCATTGCAAGTAGAACATGATCATCTTCACACTCCAAGCTCCAATCAAATGCTCCATATCCATCTCCAGATTCCAAAGCAGCATGATCAACTTCCTCATAAAAAACAGTGCTCCAATCCAATTCTTCTACCGAATCTTCAACTGCTTCTTCCACTGCTACCATACAATAAGTCACTGGTTCATCATCAAACTCTTCACTCCAGTCAACTTCTGACAAATTTTCTTGAGCAACCAAAGCCTTTGTTTCAGTAATGGGGATTTCTTTTAGCTCCAGTTTTGGTTTCTCAGTCATCCTGTTTGCTTGATACTTAGCAAACCTACACTCCCTTGCAAAGTGTCCAGTCTTTTGACAATTGAAGCATTCAATTTTGGATTTGTCAAAAGTGATCCCCTGTTTAGGTTTGAAGTCAATGCTCTTTCCTGTTTTCTTCATGTACTTCTTGATCCTTGCAGTGATCAAAGCAACTTGCCACCTGATATCAATCTCTTCTAAAGCATCTTCATCAATCTGAGAGAGATCTTCTTCATAAACGACAGGTAAAGAAGCTTGTTGTGCAAAGAAAGAGCATACAACCTCATCTGAGTGCATAGTAGTAGGTGGCGGGGTTTGCTGAGCAAAGGTGGGAGCAGTATATGAGACAGTACTTTGAGGCACAGTACTTTGAGTTGGAGAAGCAATACTTTTGGTCGAAGTACTGCCCCTCTTTTCAGATGATAGAAAAGCAATACTGTGAGACTTAGAACTTGTTTGACCATTCATCTCATGCTCATAGACCTTTAGATGATTGTAGAGATCATCAAAGTCGATTACATCTAAGCCTGGTTGTCCTCTGATCATAGTAGCAATCACATGCCATGTGGATGGCAAACTCCTTAGAAACTTGAGATTAGCATCTTCAACTGTAACTTGTGCTTTGTATAATTCCAACATATTAAGGAGATTTTGAAATCTGTCATATGCAGCATCAAGACTCTCTCTTTCACCTACAGTGAAAGTTTCAAACTGTTGTTTTAGCAGATTTCTGTGCATCTTCTTAGAAGCTTCATTCCCTCCAAATCTGGTCTTGAGAGCAGCCCAGAGCTGCTTAGCATCTTTAGCATCATGAAACTTGAGAAGATGACCATATGGAATGGCATACAAGAGAATGCTGAGAGCCTTCTCTTGATTCCTTAATGTTGCTGCTGGTAGCTTTGGGTTGTCCAGGAACTTCTGCAGTTTCTGGAACTTCTTCATTACCATTGACAATTACATTCCATAGAGCATGGTCTGTAATGGCAATGTACTGCCTCATCTTCATACACCATAAGTCATATTCGCCCTTCTTGATTACATGAATCCTCATTGAGGTGATTGAAGGTGGTGGAACAGAATCAGTCGACATCTTTAGGTTCTGTTGTTGGTTTTAGGGTTTCTTCTTAGTCAGAGTTTCCACACAAGCTCTGATACCACTTGTTGGATCGATGTACTCTAACCAAACTAACTTATATAGCTTGTTAAGGTTTAATAACCTCGGATAAATCCTAAGTTATTAACAAAGAAACACTGAGCAAACTCTATTAAGTATGCGGAATTTACTTAACAAAGCTAAGAAGAATAACTTTAACTATGAACAATTTTATTAATAACTCTAACTCTGCTTATTATGCAGATCTTTAACAACTCTAATAATATCGAACTTCTCTCTAAAACTCTAATAAAATCACGTACATCTTATGCCAATCTAGGGGTCCTTTTATAGGCTCAAGGATACCCTAGTCGGTTTACAATTTGTATCCTTGTACATCAAGTAATCTAACATAGAATATTCTAGAATTACAAGACTTTCTATAAACGAATAATACAGTTCTTTGATCTTGCAGTACTTTGACCTCGTATGCAGTACTTTGACTTTATCATTTAGCAGTACTTTGACTCGTTGACTTTTCCAGTACTTTCATATCCCAACAGAAGCCTCCCATGCTTTGTCATGCTTGCCAGCTTGGCAAACATGTTAGACTTCCATTTGCCAGTTCCAATACTGTCGTTAATGCTTGTTTTGACATTATTCACTCGAATGTATGGACTTCACCAATTCCGAGTCTTTTGGGTTTTAAATATTATGTATTGTTCTTGGATCATTATTCGCATTTTGTTTGGGTTTATCCTTTAATTAACAAATCCGGTGTATTGTCTAAATTTGTAATATTTTGTAATTATGTTCGCACTCAATTTAGGTGTTAAATCCGGTCCCTTCAGTGTGATCATGGTGGTGAATTTGACAACCGTAACCTACATACACTTTTTGCCGACAGTGGCATTCAGTTTCGCTTTTCATGCCCCAAAACATCACAACAAAATGGCAAATCTGAACGCATGGTTCGCACCATCAATAATCTCATTCGGACCTTGCTTTTTCAAGCCAACCTTCCAACAACATTTTGGGTTGAAGCTATCAATATGGCGGTTCACTTACTCAATATCTTGCCCTCAACTGCTATTGCCAACGAAATCCCTTATACTCGACTGTTTGGCCAAAACCCGAATTATAGTCTTATACGCACATTTGGTTGCTTATGTTACCCCCACTTATATCCTAATCACAAACTTGAACCACGCGCTACACCCTTCATATATTTAGGTCAAGCTTCAAATCATCGTGGGTATCGTTGCCTCGAATTAAACACCGATAAAATCATCATTTCTCGTCATGTAACCTTTGATGAAACTGTTTTTCCATATGGCACTTCTAAACCAACATCGGTACCTAAATACAATTTCTTGGATGACTCACCCGATATAAATCCTCAATTTATTCCATCCGCCCCCGTCGTGCAACCTACTGTCCCTCAACCCAAAAACGAACCAACTACACCAATTCCCACCAATCATAATACAGCCCAACATGACGCAGCCCATGACCCATCACCATCCCCAACACCACCTGCCACCCAATAACATACACCAAATCTATCACCACCCGCAAACCAACACCAACACATTATCCCGGACCCTCCTCATAACCCTAACCCTGTCTCGATTCATCCTATGGTCACACGATTTCATGTCGGGACTAATCGTCCTACTAAGCGTCTCAATATGCATGTGTCTTCGATTTCACCATTACCAAAAACCTATCGTGATGCGTTTACTGATCCTAATTGGCAAAATGCTATGCGTGATGAATACACTGCACTTATTAAGAACAAAACTTGGACTCTAGTGCCTAGGCCCACTGACACCAACATTATTTGCTCTATGTGGCTTTTTCGCCATAAGCATTTGGCTGATGGCACTCTTAGTCGGTACAAGGCTCGTCTTATGGCGAATGGTAGTAATCAATTAGAGGGGGTTGATGTAGATGAGACCTTGAGTCCGGTGGTTAAACCGAGCACTATTCGGATTGTTCTGAGTTTAGCTACTTCTCGACATTGGCCGATTCATCAGCTTGATGTCAAGAATGCTTTCTTGCATGGTGACTTATCTGAGACAGTTTATATGCATCAGCCTCCGAGGTTTCGGGATTCTGAGCATCCTGATTATGTGTGTTGATTATAGCGATCACTGTATGGACTGAAGCAGGCCCCTAGAGCTTGGTTTCAGCGATTTGCATCTTATATCACTCGGGTTGGGTTTTCTCATAGTCGTTGTGACTCATCATTATTTATATACAGACAGGGGACGAATACTGCTTACCTGTTATTATATGTTGATGATATTGTTCTTACCGCTTCTTCTGAGAGTTTGTTGCAGCAGATTATTGGATCCTTAAATCATGAGTTTGCTATGACAGATCTGGGTTCACTAAATTATTTTTTGGGTATCTCTGTTACACGTGATTCTTCAGGGCTGTTTTTATCTCAGAAGAAATATGCTATTGAGGTTTTGGAGAGAGCACATATGGTTAATTGTAATCCCAGTCGGACTCCTGTTGACACTGAGTCTAAACTGGGGGATGATGGTGATCCGGTCTCTGATCCTACTTTATATCGGAGTCTTGCAGGTTCTCTTCAGTATCTCACCTTTACTCGCCCAGATATATCTTATGCAGTTCAACAGGTTTGTCTTCATATGCATGACCCTCGAGAACCCCATTTCTAGGCTCTCAAACAGATTTTGCGATATGTTCGGGGTACCTTAGACTTTGGGCTTCAGTTGTTTGCCTCATCTACTACATCCTTGGTTGCTTATTCAGATGCAGATTTGGCTGGTTGTCCTACCACTAGGAGATCGACTTCCGGATACTGTGTATTTATTGGCAACAACCTACTGTCATGGTCCTATAAGCGTCAACCAACCCTTTCTCATTCTAGTGCAGAGGCAGAGTATCGTGGTGTTGCCAATGCTGTTGCTGAGACTTGTTGGTTGCGGAATTTGCTCGGTGAGTTGCATACCCCCTTGTCTTCCGCTACGCTTGTTTATTGTGATAATGTTAGTGCCGTTTATTTATCTTGCAATCCGGTTCAGCATCAGCGTACCAAGCACATTGAGATTGATATTCATTTTGTTCGGGACTTGGTTGCTGCTGGTCAGGTTCGAGTTCTTCACGTTCCTTCTCGATATCAGTATGCAGACATTTTCACTAAAGGATTGCCTTCTGCATTGTTTGAGGAGTTCCGTACCAGTTTGAGCATTATCCCGCTCCAACTGCGGGGGGGGGGGGGGTGTGTTAGCTCGTAATATTACTTATGTATTTGTATTGGGCTCTAGGCCCGTATCTAGAATCATATATGTATTCGTATTTAATGTACCGTATTATGAGATGAATGAGATACAGACTTTCACACTCTTACATGTAGAACCATTAATGTTATAGAAGCAAAGATAGGGGTAGTATTAGTATATTATGTTTTATGTTCTGTAAATATGTAAAGCCTGTAAAACACTTGGAATATGGGCTGGGTCAAATGGGTCGTTTAGGTCTTTTAGGATACAACGGTTAAGAAGATTGGGTGTCGTTTACTTTTACAGAAATGGTATCATCCCTTCTATTAGTGTCGCTTCAGTAAGTATATATATGTTAGATTTCTGTAAACAAATCATCAATTCAATACAATTACAATTATTATATAAAATTCTGTTTATATAGCATATTTATTTCTGTTTTCTGTTACATAATTGATGTCCCAAACCCCTTTTGTTTCTGCATCTTTTCTGTCACAAAAACGCAACAGCAGTAGAAACAATTTGGTTGAAGGCCATTCGAATAACAGCTTATAAATGTGCAATGACATACTAAACCGAAAGAACCTTTCTACAATGTAAAAACACAAAAGCAGAGAATCATAAGATCGTGAACTCAAAATCTTTACTTGAGAGGTCCAAATGACAACACTAGAAATCTTAAATTCTGCATCAAACTTGAGCTACTCTGGTCACTGCTGCCAACTTAAACCTGAAAGGAGAACAATTTTGCAGTCAACAAAACGTCCAACACAAAGGTCATGTAAAAGCACACATTAACTTGTATTTCGTGAACAATGTACTAATCTGCCTTGAAAATATACGAATAAAACAAAATGATTATAAAAGATACATGTCATGCTTAATGTTATTCAATTGATGTTTACATGCATAACATGTTAAGGCTTATGGTCCGAACAAACAAATCAGTTACACTGTTATTTTTTTTAATTATTATTATTTTTAGTGTGATGTCAACCCTTTGATATTAAGGGGTGTAGTTATAGATCTTAGTCTAACGAAAGTAACCAAAATCATAGGGGCTTTGCCAAAATAATTCCCAGAAGGTAGGTGGTCTTAATATGATTTGGTCATATTATTGTAATAAAACACATCTATCACACAATAATACAGCAGCGTATCAACTTGTTAAATGTCAAAGTATAATTTCCAGAACGAATTTGCAGATGTACCGCTAATCATGGTATGAAGCTATGCTATCTAGTTGGAGTAGTTGGATAAAAGGAGCAAGATACCATGATATACGAGATAAAAATGACAAAAAGAAAGAAGGTATTTGCCATACCTTCAGTTATGATGCTAACTAGAAAAGAAACAAAAGGCCTACTAATAAATAGACACACAAAACACTGAGAACAAATCAGTTAAACCTTATTCGGTGGGTCATCCTTCTGTGTATATGGGAAAATTGGTCATCAAAGTAGCCAAAATGGCAACTGGTTAACCAAAAAAAACCACGTTATGAAAAACAATAGCCAGGAACCCCACTAGATTCCTTGCTAACTTGCGAGGCTTAAATTTTTGCACCAAAAGAGCTCCATGTCAAGCCGCTTTCGTGGTTGCTCCATAAAAAAGTCCAACTTTCACCATGTGAATCCCACATTTGCTGCAAATTAACCAAACTTGTATGGTTTGAAGATTTTCTAGCAGACCAATCGACAAGGAATCTTGCGGGATTCTTTGCTAGTTTGTCATAAACTGAATTGTTTTGACCTTTTTCAATCTAGTTTTAATAGAAGTGGAAGAATGGTCTTGCCGTGCAACTGGTCAAAACTGTTTTGCCAAACTTCTAATAGAAAAATAGTGTCTTGCGAGATTATAATAATTAGATTACTTAGGTAACAATCTAAGTTTTTGAATTAAATGAATGAGGAGGTTTATGCATTTAATTTACATTTATGAAACTTTTGACCTTTTTGACCCATTACCCTGTTTTCCATAAAGCTGTTTTTATCATTTAGCTCTCAGACACTTAAACCTACTAGAGACAAACATGACCAAGAATAACAATTCGTAAGTAAAGCTGTATAGGGGTTAAAACTTAAAATTGCCACCTCTAAATTCTGATGTTACTTGTGTCTTGAACGTGAACAGGGAGGAAAGAAGGCGAAAACAAAAAGCTTAGAAGAATTCATACCTCATCCAATATGCTGAGCAAGACTGAGTATCTTGACATGCTTTTTCTTCCTTAGCTCATGTGGAACCGGGCCGAAAACTCTGGTCCCAATTGGTTCACCTTGCTTGTTGACAAGTACAACAGCATTATCGTCAAACTTAACCTCACTCCCATCACACCGACCCTTCTACATGGCAGCTTGAACAACCACACCATACACGACCTGTCCTTTCTTTACTTTTCCGCCTGGTTGGGCTTCCTTCACTGATGCTACTATAGTGTTTCCTAATCTGGCTCCTTTCTTCCCCTTCGAAGCTTGTATGCACATAACTCGTTTTGCCCCTGACTTGTATGCACTTATAGATTAATTTTGGATGTTTGATGCATAAAGTCCACATTTGGTGACTTTCACTCATTTGACCCATTAATGAATGATTGGGTCAGCACTTTCTCAAATAGATTAGCATACCTGAGCCAAGAAACTATTGCAGGAAGTCTCCTGTTGTGATCTTAGCATTCCTGGCGACACATTGCTCACATTGCTGAGGCCCCGCAACAGTGAACGTCCAGCTAGTTTGATTTTGTTTCATGCATATAATAGAACAAAACTCAAAACACGAAAAACTTATAACAGAAATCACATAATCAAAAGAGACTAAGCTTTCCAAATTAATATTTACTATCGATAAAATAACAAATCTTAAGTTATACAAGCAACCACTAGTTACAAAGACTAAGAGTTTGTTAAGGTACAAATTCCAAAGTTGGCACCATAACTAATCAGAGAATTGAAAGGGATGTATGATGAACATCAAGTAACATGGAAACAGTGCTCGAACTCGCAAAAGAACCACAAGGAATAGAAGATGCAACTTTTGGGATTGCATATTTAATATTGGAACAATGAAGTTTCCTACATCCTTGTATGACAAAAAATACACGTGGATATCGAAATGAGGTATGCAGACTTTCGAACCATCAATATAAGGGATGATCATTACTACGGAGACAAGTCACCACATGCTATATCTTATATTTATGATTCATGTAAGCATAAGTTTTTTCAATGTTGCAAAAATCGTGAATCGGTAGTCGGGCGGTCGACCACCCTGCAGCGAGTAATCAGTCAAGTCGGGATTAATCGGTGATTAATCGGATTGGCATTTCTTGCAATTTTTTGGTATTTCTGGAGACCAAACTAAAAATCTTAACCGATTTCAAGCCTGCTATGTTTCCAAACCTCAATAAAAGGCTCCAATTATGATTATGATGCCCATTGTGCATTATAAGTTAAATATACGATCCCCAAATTAAGTATAATGCCTAAATTATTATTATTTTTAAAATGACAGATTTGCCCGATTCGGTCGATTTTTTACCGATTCGGCCGATTTTTTGACTGCTTAGTGTCGATTTTCTTCCTAGGCCAATTTTTCGACCAATTTTTTGATCGATTTTTGCAGCATTGAGTTTTTTTATTAGTATCCTTCATATAAATAATTAGATATGAGCATGTTTAGACTTCTCACTATAATGTTTGGTCGGTGCATTTGATCTGTGCTCATATGCATTATTAACGGAGCCAATATCTTTGTTCTATTTAAGTGAAAATATGACGAATTTTGTGACCAATCAAATGTTAGCCTCTAATTGTGTTAAGATCAAGTTAGACTATAGTTTTAATTATTTAGTACTTATGTTAAAGATACAGTTATGTATTATTATGTATGGGTCGAATTTGCATCTGCACATGGGTCAATTTGGTTAACCCAAACAACCCATTATAGGCAGTTATGCAAAGTTAGTTATACTTGGCAGTTATCATCAAAAGTCACAATGGTTGAAAGATGAAATAACTGTCAAGTTGTGTCGTTTAGAAAACTATATATATGTTTTCTTCTTCAGAAAACATATAACAACAATTCTAGTATCTTAATGCAATTCCTGTTTCAAGTATATCCTATTTCTACCCATTACTGTTACATTGAATCACACACAGAATCACACATCATTATCAATCATGAAACATCTTTTGAAACCCAAACTTGTTGGCCATAAACCTGTGTACAATTGGTATCAGAGCTACGGCTCTCATCCATGGGAAAGGCCAACTTCTGGATTTCAATCAGGAAGATATCTTGTTAGGATTTAGAAAATACAGTCGTTAAAGTATCGGTCACCTCAAGTATATGTAATCGTTAGAAAGCTCGTAGTCGTAGTTATTTTATGTTAGTTAGTATTTAGTTAAGTAACACCGTGGAGGACGGACGGGTCTTTACCCACTGTATGCCTGATCCACAGCCCGTAGGTGGCGTATCTTGTAAGACACTATAAATACCCTCTACCTACCAAGGTAGAGGGTTGGAGCTTCAATACCATTTTTCTTTTGTTTCACATAAGTTCCCAACTCTCTTCCCTTTCTCTCTCTAGAACTTTCTCTCTCTAAACCTAATATACGCCCCATATGATTATGGTGTGATGTGTTTGTGAAATCTTATAAGTAACAATTGGTATCAAGAGCCATGGTTTGATCACTCATCCTTCATGCTCTTTGGTTTGGTGGATTTCATAAGGTTTTTGGGGTTATAAGTGTTTAGTAGAGTTTGAATCATTTGGTTAATTTCTAGTGTTAAAGTTTGAATTTTGATTGTACTTTTGTGTTTAGGATCATCATATGTGTTTAGGTTTTGAATTGGAAGTCTTAAATCATCGTGGTTGGGCTGTTTTTGATTGTTAAAGTGGTTGTTTTTGAAAATTGTACAAAGCGAGTTGAGCCACGGTATTGCGTTTCTTGGAAGCGGGTTGCTTTGTTCTTGAAAGCGAGTTGTCTCTAAAGCGAGTTGATACTTAAGCGAGTTGTCGCCTAAGCTTGTTGCTTTGTAAGCGAGTTGCCTATTTCTGCGAGTTGACACTTAAGCGAGTTTTCTTGGAAGCGACTTGGCTATTAAGCGAGTTAACTCTTTAAGCGACTTGGGTTTTAAAGCGACTTGGCTATTAAGCGAGTTGACTCTTTAAGCGACTTGGTTTTTAAAGCGACTTGTCTATTAAGCGAGTTGTCTCTTTATGCGACTTGGGTTTTAAGCGAGTTGTCTATTAAGCGAGTTGATATCAAAGCGAGTTGGTGAGGTTGCGAATTGTCAAGTTTACTACTTGTCTATTGAGACTTGTCACTTCCTCGTGCTACGTTTTACGGTTGTTCTTTTGATTTTGTAAAATCCCGTGAAAGAATCAATTTTCCAGTTCAAAGAATAGTAAAATCCCGTAGAATCTGGAATCATGTCGAACAACGTACCTACTATCGTTTCTACTGTAGCTGAGGACGTTCAAGCAGCTGGATCAGATACTCGTCCACCTATGCTTGACAGAACTGATTATGACTCATGGGCTCAACGAATTAGGTTGTACTGTTTGGGAAAGGAAAATGGGGTTAACATTCTCAAATCAATTGATGAAAGACCTTATCAGATTGAGACTACAAGAGACACACTTGAAACTGCTGCGGATGGTACAGTGACCTTAGGATTGGACAGACCAAAGACGTATGATGAGCTCAGTGATAAGGAGAAAAAGAGATACGATGCAGATATTAGGGCCTCAAACATTGTACTTCAGGGTCTACCAAAGGACATCTACAAACTAATCAATCACAACACTGAAGCCAAAGTAGTTTGGGACAATGCCAAGATGCTTCTCTCTGGTTCTGAATTAACTAAAGAAGACAGAGAATCTCAACTATATGATGACTTTGAGCACTTTAAGATGAAACCAGGGGAAAGTATCACTGAATATTACGTGAGGTTCCACAAGCTTGTGAATGACATGAGGAATATTAAAATGACTATGCCAAATATTCAGCTAAATTCAAAGTTTGTGAACAACATGAATCCCGAATGGCACAAATTTGTCACTTCTGTTAAGTTAACAAAAGGTTTGAGGAACACCAACTATGAGCAATTGTATGCATACTTGCTTCAGAATGAGAGACATGCTATGTTTGAACGAATGATCTTGGAAAAATTCAATTCAAATTCTGGTAATGCAAGTTCGTCAAATGATTCAACAGCCTTTTACACCAATGTAGGAATAACCACCAAAGCTTCACAAGTCATACCTACTGGAAATGGTAACCACAAACTTATTCCTGATCCAAGTTTTAAGCAACATGATGCTGAAGCAACCATGGAATATTTCATCAATCAACTGGCTCTTATGGTTAAGCAAAATCTGAAACTCACTCCACACACTAAAAATGATATCAGAACTGCATCCAATCTACACAATCATGCTATTGTCAGAGACGGTAAGATTATGGTGCAACCAGTGCAAGGAAGACAGTATGAACAAGGAAAGGGTGGAGTAGGTGGAGGGTATGTGGCTAATCAGAACCGTGGAAGGAATGCAAATCAAGGACAAGGAAAGCCAATCAAGTGCTACAACTGTGGTGGTGATGGACACATTGCAAGGAACTCCACATCTCCAAAACTCCCTCAAAATGCAGAGTACTTCAGGGACAAGATGCTGCTGGTGCAAGCTCAGGACAATGGAGCGGTTTTGGATGAAGAAGAGTTGATGTTTCTTGCTGAGGGAAATGCCAGAACCTATGATGCTGATGTGGGTGAGAAGCTAATTCAGGAACTAGGTCACAATCATCAAAATGCCTTTCAAGTTGCTGATTGTGATGCATTTGACTCTGATGTCGATGATGAACCTACTGCCCAGACAATCTTCATGGCTAGCATTTCACCAATGGTCTCTCCAAAGGTCTCATCACCACAGCAGGTTGGTCCATCCAAAGATTCAATCATCTCAGAGGTATTAAAACTATTAGATGAAGTTGATGAGCAAGAGATGCATAACAAAGTACAATCACATGTAACTAATGAATCAGATATTGATAATGTGGGTAATAGTAATATTGTCCCATATGATCAACATGTGATACAAAGTGAAAGTGAGATCGTACCAAGTGATGCATCTTCTGCAGTCAATGATGACTATGTTTTGGATGAATACACTGCATGTGCCCCTGATGATTCTGTTATATCTGAACTGAATGCCTATAAAGAACAAGTTGCCATTTATGAACAACGTTCTAAGTTTGAGTTAACTACCCGTGAGTAGGAAATGGATGACCAAATGCGTACAATTATTAGAAAAAGTAATTTTAGGGAAGAAATATTAAAACAAGAGTTAGATTCCTTAAGAGACAAACTAAACAAAACTGTTAAGCAAAAGCAAGAACTTCAAGAAAATGTTAAAGTGCTTAAACAGGAATATAATGCTAAGGAATCAAAACTTTTAACTGATTTTTCCAACCTAAAAACTTTGAAAAACAAGCTTGAAAACAAGTTGTACGTACAAGGGAATACCATTCAGACTGCTCACATGATCACTAAGCACACAGTCTTAAGCGATAAGCATAGTATTCCCCTAGTAGAGGAACCAAATCCCGAGTATTGTAAAAAGGCTAAAGCGTTCCATACGATTGTATATGATGGTAATGAGATCCTCAAGCCTAGGCAAACACCATCATGTATTGGAAGCACGGAAGAGGATAGAAAATTTGAAGATGCCTCTAGGGAGAAAATGGATAAGAAGCTAAAAGACCCTGAGTGTAAAAAGCAATACACTAAAGAAAATTGGATTTCCCTGAACATGTTTAAGCCTCAAACTCTATTAACCCCAGAACAAGTTTTTTGGAAAAAGGACATAGATATGCAAAAAGCTAATGCATTTGTTAAAACAAACACTCCCCTTAGGAAAATTCCTCCAGCGACTGTGTATCCTCCGAATACACCAATGCATTTAGTTCCTAGATCTATTCCCACTAAGAGCAAGACCTTAATCAGCATGTATGTTGTTTATCAGCTATTCGTTGATTTTGAGAAGACATGTAAGAAAAGAATCACACCTACTGGGATAACTGAAGGGGAGAGGGGTTTTGAGCAAACTAAATAATGCTATTTAACTGAGGTCATACCTTTCTTTAAACAATTAAAAGGTCAATTTGAGAGTCTTCAAAAAGGGATAGACTCAGATATTAAAGAAATGGAAAAGGAATTTGATGCAATGATAGTTGAGGTCAATGATTATGAACGGGAACTCAAATATAATGAAATTGAAAGGAAGAATCTGCATATCTTAAATGAGAACTTAATATTGAGTTGTGTGGCTCAAGATGTATTTTATACTGTTACTAAGCATTCTATTACTGCTTCTCAATTTCATGAATTATCTGTTGCTTTGAAAGTTTCCCATGATCGTGTTATTGAGCTTGAAAACAAAAACTCGAAACTAAATGAGAAAATTGACCAGGATGATCACGATAATTTGGTAAAACATTATTCTAAGCTAAAGGTTGAACATTTTGACTTGCAACTAAAATATCAACATCTCAAAGAAAATGTCAAAACCTCAAACATCATGACATCCTCAAATGTTCCAGAGTTTGATGCAGTTTTTGAAATAAACAAACGTGACGAACAGATTCAAGCTCACTGTAACACGATCAGAAAGTTGAAAGCACAAATTTCACAATTAAGGGGTAAAAAGAACAATGTGACTGGCTCCCAAATGCCTCCTCCTTTAGATTCTCAGTTTTCTCAAAACTTTCATCTTCAAAACATCATTAACGTATTACAACAAGAAAATGAGATTTTTCTAGAAGAAAATAAAAAGGTCAAACGACACTTCAAAGAGTTATACGATTCAATGAAAGTCACTCGTGACAAAAACAATGAAAAAATAACTTCGTTACAAAAGGAAATTGAGAATCTGAAGAGTCAGGTAAAAGGGAAAATGCCACTTGTCTTTAATGAGAATGTTGCATCAAAGTCATCTACAGACTCTAAATATACTGTGACTATTAAATACATTCCTCCTCATCTTAAAAATAACGAACTTGTGTTTCATAACTGTTTTCTTCACCTTAAGGATAGTCCAGAATGTCTCTGTGAGATTGTAGAAGAGGATCACCTAAATAAGCCACTTGATAGTGAAATTAGGTTTGCTTGCATTCAGGCCAAACGATCTCGGGAGCTGTTAGAATGTTTAAGAGCAACATGTCCGAAATCCTTATGTGAGAAAGATAAAGCTATGATGCCTTGCTCTATGCCCAGTGTTAAGAAAGTGAACTTTAATGTACCTTCAAGTAGTTCAGATCCCAGCACTTCTAAACCTGAATGCAAAAAGTAGCAAAACCAACTAATGTTCCCATTCCCTCTACAGGAGTAAAAAGTGACACCAAAGCGAGCAGGTCAAAGCCTCAAGGCAACACAAAGAATGATAAGACCTTGCATGCTAGGAATGTTCAGTGGAAGAGAGTAGAAGATCACCTTAGGAAGAATGAACCTTTGTAACATATTGGATTTCACAAACACATCATATCATAATCACAAGTAGGCGTTTAATATTAGGTTTTAGAGAGAGAAAGAGTTAGAGGTTTGGGAACTTAGTGAGAGAAAATGAAAGTATTATTATGAGCTTCAACTCTCTACCTTGGGAGGTAGAGAGTATTTATAGTCTTACACAAATCGCCACCTACGGGCTGTGGATCAGGCATACAGTGGGTAAAGACCCGTCCGTCCTCCACGGTGTTACTTAACTAAATACTACTTAACTTAAATAATCTACGACTACGAGCTTTCTAACGATTACATATACTTGAGGTGACCGACTCTTTAATAACTGGATTTACTAAATCCTAACAATCTCCCCCTAAGGGAGGTCACCTCAAAAATACATTGAATACAAACAGATATTACAATAAGAATGTTCTTGGATTCTTGTTAACGTTCTTTGCTCTGAAGCTCGTAGTCATTGATTCTTCACTTTTGCATGTTTGGTTAATACAAGTGGAGGTCTTTAACTGATCCACGTGATAATGAGTGTTGAGCCAGCTTTGAGATCATCAACTATCATATATCTCTGACTCATCCTTTGTGGTGTTGGTATTATGTGATGTTGTGACTTATGGACCAACATGCTCACATTCTGGATCATGATTTCTTCTTATCAGAGTAGCGGAAGCTTTAGTTGATTCATAATATTTGCAGCAGCGTAGTAGAAGCATGAAGTGAAAATATCAGAGTCGTTGATGCACTAATCATGATTTCTTTAGAGGTGAATGTGTTTGAGTGAGCATGTGGCTATGGATTGACCGCTTCATTATGATCAGCTGCAAACGTCGGGCGTACCTACATACAACGGTTAGCAATAAAGTGCACAAAAGTGTCTTTGATCACTTTCGTTGAATTGAGGTACACGGCCCACGGTTCCCCGTTGATCAGTACAAGTACTGCCTATGATCAGGTATAATTCCAAAGAATTTCCTTGACAGGGTTTCGCAGCTGCTCTAGCTGTTCTCAAACCGGAACGTCTCAAAGAAGACAACACGGAGTGAGTGAACTAGCGAATTGAGATTCACTGATTGATGAAAAGAGATTTGAAAAACAATCGTGTACCGCTCAATAGAAATTGTTTTTGCAATACAACGAAGGTTTTAATGAAAATCAATTATCAATCATAAACACCTTTTATTTTGAAATATTAGTACACAGTCGATGTACTAAAGAAAAGAGTTTTTAAGCACAACGACTGGTTTTTCAAAGGTATCCGTCAATCCATAACCTGAACCAGGATTGATTCAAAAGATTGAATCGCCCCATTGTTTCTGTTCAGTTGTCACATGGTTGATCTATTGGATAGATCTCACATGCCACCCACCAGGAGCTTGTTTGATGTTGGCTCCAGAAGGCTTTCCATCTTCATTGTGAATATGTTTTCATATCACTCAGATGTTCTGGCAATACCACAAGGATAATGCGTAGGACTCATACGATATAATCTCTCTTTCCACATTGTGTGAAACAGAGAGTCTTCATTGACAGTGTCCTAATGAGATTTATTGATGATCTCATGGCTCTAGATTCAATTGTGCATATTTGGTTCCTATGCCGGAGACTAGGGAGAGGGTATCCTTCTTCAATATCAACAAACTCTAAGAGAAAGTCGATAGATTATGTAGGTTCCCCGTGAGAATGAAACAAGCCCTTTTAAGAGGAACTTGAGTAGCTTGGGAAATTTAGTGCAGTGCGTCACTGGGTCCATGACGTCTTGTCTTCAATACCGATGTTACCTTGGTAACCACCAGTAGCATATGAATTAAACCCGGTTTCTGCCCTAAGGTTGAATAATTAGAGGGCTATTTATTTTCACCCTTTTCTCATTCAATTCTTTTTCATTCTTCAACCCCTTCAGTGCTTACCGAGACTTCATAACTAGAACCTTGTTGGGTATATTCCAGTACTAGCTCTGTCTCAGTCCGCACTCTTCCCATATCTCACTTTTCTCCTTTTTCCATCATGCCTAAGGACTCTACACTATCTAGTGGATTGTCCCTAGGTAGATCCCTCCGGTTCTGGCGGGATCATGAGAACGAATACCTAACCTAACCATCCTTATATCACCATACATAAAGTAAATTTGGTCGGTCTATTTGGTATTGTTCATCTGCCATTGGAACCAATTGAAAACCATTTGAAAATCAATCCAGATACTTGTGATATATTATCAAAGAGTTTTGTACCTGATTTATTTTTGATATTTTTAGAAAAAGAGCTCCCCCTCAACATGTGCATCGTGTATTTGAAATCGTTTTGGCACACGGAGGCAAGAGGAAGAATTAACTTCTTTGATTACCATTTTCTAAAAGATATCAGCATCACTTCCCTGATCAAGTAAAGTAGATAAAGCATTTTGGGGAAGGATGAGGTTTTCATAAGTTTGCTCCCCCTCAATATGTGCCTCGAGGTATAAGAGAGTTTTGCACATATTAGAAGGAATATGCACTTGGATACAAATCAATCACGTTTCAATTCTTTGTGGTTTGAAATAGATGCTCCCCCTCAACATGTGCATGGAAAATTTGAAATCGTTTGGCACATGTGGGGAGAAAAGCTTGCTAAACACATATGAAACCATTTATCGAATTATCAGTTTAAATCCAATTTAAATCACAAATTCTCCCCCGATCACAATTTTCAAATCATTTGAGATTTGTGATCTCTGTAGATTTAAATTGATTTTGAAAGCTTTTGAGGAGAATTGTGACTTGATTATGAAAACCATTTTAACTGATAAGGATCGGATTTTGAGACTTTACACTCCATTGATTAAACATGCATGATTATCTTTTGAAAACAATTGTATGACAAATAACCTTTTGATTTAATTGAAATCATTCTCCCCCTCAATCAATGACATATGTTATTGATTGAAGGATAGCGATTTTGACAAATGTTAAGATCAAATGATTTTCAAAAATAGAGTCCGAGTTATTTTTTCAAAGCTATTAGTTTTCATTAGATATCAATTGATTGTTTGTAGAATCAGAGCATGAGATTTGAAGATTTAGGATAAAGCATGGATCTGTTCTTTCTTTGAAAAACGGGTTACTGCCTGAAATGACAATAAACCAATAGTTTCACTTTCTCTCAAAAATATTTTTTGATTTTTTGATTTTTTTTTACCATTCGAACAATATCTAAAGTCCCGTGTCATTCTTTGAATGACAGCACAAAGACCGTAGATATTATCGAATCGAGAAAAACATGACAAAATGACAATATTTTTTTGAAATTTTTCAAGATTTTTCAAATTTTTATGGATTTTTGAAAGTTTTATATTTTTCTATTTGCTTTTTGAAGGTTTTGTAATTTTGTATTTTGCTTTTCGAATAAATATTTACAAAAGATGGATGAAGAAAGACCTTTTACTCCTTTTCTTCCTCTTGAAGACGTTTGAGTGTTTCCGGTTGAAGACTCTTTAGACCAAGTCGTGGGAGGATAAACTCAAAACGTTCTCTAGGAAGAGCTTTGGTGAAGATGTCTGCTAACTGGTATTCAGTCCTCACAAAATAAAGTTCCACCACACCGTTTTCTACTTGCTCCCTGATGAAATGATGTCGAATGTCGATGTGCTTTGCTCTTGAGTGTTGAACGTTATTGCATGAGAGAGCAATATCACTTTTATTATCACAGTACAGAGGGATTTTGTTGAATTCAAAGCCATAGTCAGATAATTGGGATCTCATCCATAGGATTTGAGCACAACAAGATGACATGGCTATGTATTCAGCCTCTGTAGAGGAAATAGAAGTACTCATTTGCTTCTTTGAAGACCAGCTCACAAGCTTATCACCCAAAAACTGAGCACCTCCAGACGTACTTCGACGTGTATCTTGACATCCTGCATGATCAGCATCTGCATAGGTTGTTAGTGACATACCGGTGTCCTTCGGGTACCAAAGTCCCATATTGATGGTTCCTTGGAGATACTGAAAGACCCGTTTAACTGCTTCAAGGTGCTTTTTGGTAGGCTTAGCCTGATATCTAGCACGTATGCAAACAACGAACAGAATGTCTGGTTTACTGGCTGTGAGGTACATCAGGGATCCAATCATACTACGATATTTCGTTTGGTCTACCATGATCCCTGAGTGGTCTGTGGAAAACTAGAAGGGGGGGTTGAATAGTTTTTGTTGGAATCACTCCTAAACCTTAATCAAGTGTTAGTGATTCATATGTAATAGTTAGCTTAATTATGGCCTTTATGTTTGTTATTAGCCTTAGGCTTATGTAGAAGGCCCATAAGCCTAGGCCCAAGTCCATAAGGAAAAGGATGGGAACTAGGAGTGTTGCCCTAGCTTCCCTCCTATAAATACTCTTGTATAACCCTCACTTGAGGGTTGGTTGTTCATTTTATTCACTCTCTTTCACTCTACGCATAACCGGTTTACTCTTTACGTGTGTGTGTGTGTGTTTAACGTGTTCAACCGACCTCTATCTCTTCTCTTGATGCTTGTGTTGTAAAACTAGTGACCTAACAGTGGTATCAATCGCCTACTAGTTGGGTGAACGTATTTTTTCTTGAAGTGAGTTTTGGTCCTACGCGTAGAACATACGCTTCGGTATTGATACTTTGGTTCTCTTTAAAACACGTTTTTTACACTTTTTAATCCAAGATTCTTGTCCTTTCAACGTTTTAAGGTGTTAAAATAACTGTTTTTGGCAAAAAGTTTCAAACTTTACGCGTGGATCTACGTTTTTAAGCTAGTTTTTGTTCGAGGGTTTTGTTCTACGTGTAACCTGTTTAGACGTTTTGGTTCATCAAATTTCACACTTTTGTGTTATTTTGGTGATATTGAAGCTATCTCATCACAAAAATCTGGTTTAGAAACATCTTTGGGCGAAATCATTTTTACGAGTAAAGCTACGCGTATCAAAACCCTAGTTTTACGCGTAACTTTATCCTTGGTTTGATCTTCAGTTTTGTGGTTTACTCTGTGTTTTCTTGCTTGGATAAGCCTGACAATACGTCGACTTTGGATATCTTTTGCACTGTGATAGTGTAAAAGATCACTTGGGATAAAACCCTAAAATTACGCATAAGCATAAAGCTTACGCGTAGAAAATCCTACGCATAAGATTTATCTTACGCCTAAGCTTAGTCTTACGCATAAGGTAATCCTACGCCTAAGTTTTCTACGCCTAACTTCTTGTTTTACGCATAACTTTAGTGCTTTTTCCTAACTTACGCGTAAGCTAAACCTACACGTAACTCTTGCTGTTACGCGTAACTTTGGTGTTTTTACGCATAAGTGCTACTTGGTTTATTGTGATTTCTACGCCTAAGGACACTTCATCAACTAAGGTTCATTCGACTACAAAGATCCATTTTATAACACAAGTTTATCAACATGTTACAACCACGATACTCTAACTATTTCCCTTACACTTATACTCAACGTCAACAACAATTAAGTCCACAACATCAACAATGGAATCAACAACAAGCAATTTATCAACAACAATTTAATCAACAACATACTCCACAACTTGCTACAATTCCACAACCTCAAATGGTTCAACCACCACCAAGTCTTCAAGTACAACCCTACACAAATGAATTCAATCAACATCCATCAAGGAACACTATGAAGGAACCCACTTGGTTTGCAAAGATGTGTGAAGCTTTAAGCAGTCAACAATCAATTCATGAGGATGGATCACTTGATAGACCTCCAATGCTCACTCCAAGAAACTACGATCAATGGGTGATTAGGTTCTTTAGGTTTTGTGATCTGAAGAAGCCACATAGAAAGTTCTTAAAGAAGGTTATCTTGGTAGGTCCATTTCAGATGCCTACTGTCATTATACCCGGAGATCCAAATGCTAATCCACCAAGAGATGAACAAACAAACATTGCTACTGTTGCAGACCTAAATCCAGAAGAACTTCTACACTATGAAGCTGATGAGCTTGCAATGCAATATATCCTTTTAGGATTACCAAACCCAATTCTTCGAAGTGTTGATGCTCAAAAGACTGCAAAGGCGATGTGGGAACATATTCATCTTCTTATGGAAGGATCTGCACTCAATCAGGAGGATATGGAATCCAAAATTTACTTGGCTTATGAACACTTCTTGATTGAACCTGGAGAGACACTAGAGTCTTATCATCATCGATTCTCAGACATCATCAATGATTTGGATAAACACAACATCATCATGCCAAGAATTGCAGTTAATACTAAGTTCCTGAGTAGTCTTGGTCCTGAATGGGAGAAGTATGTCATTTTTCTCCATCAAGCGAAGAACATGCATCATTCTACATACGTATTGTTGTACGATTACTTGAAGCCTCATGAAAAGGAAGTTGATAGGGAAAGGATTCTCCGTGCTCAAATTGCTTCACCTTCACATCCGGAAAATCAACAACTTGCCTTGTATGCTCAAAACAGTTATCCTCCTCAACCAGCAACTCAACCAACTGCTACAATCACACCATATGATCCATCACAGCAACAATCTCAACAAACTCAATTGGTTCCATACAGCAACAACAATGCTCAAGCATTTGTCAGTGAAGCTAATGAGGAATCTGATCCGTTCGAAGCATTTCAACAAGGATTTGTTATGATTGCTAATGCTTTTAGCCGTTATACCAACAAATCTAACAATCGTATTCGTTCCTCATCTAACACACAGAATCAAGCTGTTGTGAACAATGGACGAGTTGAAGTTCAGAATCGTGGTTATGGTCGTCAGATAGGCGGTGGTCAAGGGTTTAATGCTGTGGGTAGGAATAACAACAGAGCTCAAGTGGTGGAACAGGGAAATGCTCAGAATGGGTTGAATGGTCTTCGATGCTACAACTGCAATGAGAAGGGACACCTGGCTAATGCATGCCCAAAGCCGAGGACTATGGGCAGTGCTTATCACAAAGAGGCTCTTCTTTTGGCTCTTAAGGATGAAGTTGGTGGAACTCTCACAGACAAAGAACAGAGCTTTATGGCAGATGCAGACTCAGATGATGATATGGAGGACTTGCAGGCCATTGCAGCTGTTATGTTGATGGCTAATATGCATGCGTTACACATGAGTGACACAGGCCCAGTGTATGACACTGATGGCTTGTCTCAGGTACCCGAACAAACCATATTTATCTCTGATCTAATATCTCCGCCAACATCTGAATCCGGCAAGGCTCAGAATGTTCAAAATGAGTCATCCACATCTCATTCCGATGATTTTCAATTAGACCCCGTAGTTACATTTGATGATCAAGATGACCTTATGGTTTCCATTGATAATCAAATTAACTCCATGGTTATACTTGAGGATCTAAGTAATGATCATGTTGTGACTCACGTTGAACACGCCGAACTTTTGCCTCATCCAGATTTTGCTCGTTTAATACAAGACCAACAAACCATAGTGGAAGAATGTCGTGCAATTAATCAGGACTTGAAAAGTAAAAATGCACTGTTAACCAAGGATTTTGAATGTTTACAAAAGCAACTCAACTTTTTCAAAACTCAAGAAAAACGTGAAAAATGTTTTGAAGCAGCCTTTACTAAATCTCATCAAAACGAAAAATATTTAGAGAGACAGATGCGTGATCTAGCCGCTTCGAAGAATGCTTTGTTGTCTGAAATAGAACAACTAAAACATGAACATAAAAAGCAAATTAACGCTCTCACCTTGGAAAATCAAAAAGCTAAGGCTGAGTTGTTAACTTGTCAAAAACAGTTCTCTGCATACAAAAAGCATTCAACGAAATGAATAGATGATCATCTTGAAGAAATTATCGGCATTTAAAACAAACTTAAAGAGTTTAAAACTGTTGTTTACAAACATGGTAAGTCAGTAATAGCTATTGAAAAGTTTACTTTAAAACCCAATCGAAATGGATATGGACAAAATCTTGCTGATTACAAACCTAAGCTTTCAACCAAAGCATTCAAACCAAATCCTGAAGTTTCCAGTGCAGAATATAAAATTGATAATTCTGTTATGAGTGTTGGTGAATATCATCGTCAAGAGGAATTAGATGCAGAAGACGAGAGTCGATCCAAACTAGAAACTGTTGTTTATAATAAACCTCATAACTATTCAAAAGCGGTCACTTTCGTCACACCAACGGATTCTTCTAACACACCAAGGATTATCATAAAAACGTCTGAGTCTTCTAATGTTAATCCCAAACCAGATTATGCATAAACTAATGGTCCTTTACCTTCCATCAGTGAAGTAAACTCACAACCTAAAAATCGCAAAATTCTTAGATATTTTGACCTTTTCATGGCTGACCTCAAAACTTTACAACATGAGATAGAATATTATTCTGAAATCAAAGTTCAACATTTTCAATCGCCTCTGGCGCGAGAACAAAGAGACATTTTTCAGAAAAATCTTTTACCAAATGTTAAAAATTTGAAAAATTGTGCATTGTCTTGGGAACGAGACTTTCATAAGGAACTTGGATTGATGAAGGTCGTTTTCGAGAAAACAGAAACATCTATTTCTAATACTAAACGCAAAAAGAAAATATTGAGAAAAGATGTTGATCGACTCTTGGAAGATGTTATCTGTGCTGATATCCATAATGCTGTGTTATTGAATTCTTTGTCATATGCATCTGATTATATCTCTGCTGATACTGTTGATTCTGTGGTAACTGTTGAGAATTCTGATGATGTGCATCAGATCGAGTCTTTAAAAGCTGAAAATGAACGATTGATTAACGAGCTTTCAAATGCAAAACGTCGTCTTCAATGGTGTCAAAAAGATTGTCAAAATCGTGAACTTGCTTTGCAAAACAAAATCAACCAGTTGCAATCTAAATCGTTTAATCCAAAATTTGAACAACTGGATGATCAAAACGTGTCTTTGAAATGTCAAATCTCAAAATATGAACAAGAACTTGTAAAAGTTAAATAGGAATATGGTGTCATATTTGATTTACTTAAAAAGACTCGTGATGAAGCATCAAACGAGCTTGATCATTTTCTTGCACACACTAAGGAAGTCATGAATTTTTCAGGAAATCTTCATTCTGAAAATCAAGATTTGATTCACACTATCTTTAAGTTAAGAGAAATGTTAGGAAAGTATGAACAACTTCCGCCTACCGTGATTAAGAGAATAGCACCAATAACACTTAGTAATCGTGAACCTAGAATCCCTACTGCCAAATCATAAGTTGCTAACGTGCTTCCTTCTACTGAAACAGGAATAGTTGCGTCTTTTCCAAACGTCCGCACTTCACAGCCTAGGAGCACTACATCGAAGAATAGGAAGTTGCGACCTAAGAAAAGATCAATAAGGAATGCTAAAGTAGAAGAACACCCTAGGACTATGAATAAAACTCACGTTGCTTCCACTATAGATATTGCGTCTGGCAAATGTAATAGAAATAGTGATGTAACGAATGCTAAACCTTTAAGTACTTTTGATATTCAGTCTAATGCACCTTGTGTTATTTGTCGTAAAAGTATGAATTCTGATTGTCATGAAAAATGTGTTGCTAAAGCTATCATCTCTCGTTTAAGGAATCCTAAGAGTCGGAATACCTCTAGGCCCACTAATCATTCTAAGTCTGTGCTTGGTAGACCGCCTTATTTGGATTCTAAGAAACGCATTGTTGTCCCTGTAGCTCTAGTTTCACCTCCAAAGAATGTTGTACCACCTAGTGCATTCACTAAGACAAAAGCAAATAGTAGTTATAGATGGCAGAAATGGATATATAACACACTAGGATTTAAATGGATGCCTAAAGTTATTGATGTGTGTATGTCTACTATAACTGCTCTGGAACCCTCTAACATTTCGTGTTCCACATCTACTTCTATTCCATCTGTGTCGTCTGTGTGTAATG
Source organism: Chrysanthemum seticuspe (assembly GCA_019973895.1). Lineage (NCBI taxonomy): Eukaryota > Viridiplantae > Streptophyta > Magnoliopsida > Asterales > Asteraceae > Chrysanthemum > Chrysanthemum seticuspe. The sequence goes on from BPTQ01000002.1 coordinate 20,641,116, forward strand.
CAGGTGATACAGATCATTCTCTGGATTGTTGATAGCGGATGTTCCCGACACATGACAGGCAATCTTAAACTGTTATCAAACTTTATTGCAAAGTTCATTGGCACTGTCAGATTCGGGAATGATCACTTTGCAGCTATCATGGGCTACGGAGACTATATCAACGGGAACATCGAAATTAGCAGGGTTTATTATGTGGAAGGCCTCGGTCACAATCTGTTTTCAGTAGGTCAGTTCTGTGATGGAGATTTGGAGGTTGCTTTCAGGGAGAAATCTTGTTTCATTCGTGATCTACAAGGAAACGACCTTATGTTTGGCTCACGTAATTATAGTCTTTACACTATCTCTATGCAAGACATGGTTGCTTCATCTCACATCTGCTTACTTTCAAAGGCAACATCAACAAAATCCTGGCTATGGCACCGTCGTCTCTCACATTTAAACTTTCAAACCATCACCAACCTTGCTCGACACAAACTAGTTGAAGGACTCCCACGATTCCGGTATTCAAAAGATCACATTTGCTCAGCCTGTGAACAAGGGAAAAGTACTCGTGCTCATTTTCCTTCAAAGGTGGAACACAGCTCTCAGCATGTGCTTCATCTTCTTCACATAGATTTGTGTGGCCCGATGCGCGTGCAAACGATCAATGGCAAACGCTACATCTTAGTAATTGTTGATGACTACTCACGCTGGACTTGGGTCTACTTTCTTCGAAGCAAAGACCAAGCTCCACAGATGATTATCACCTTTCTCACGAAAATACAGGTTCAGCTCCGAAACACCCTCCGAAAAATTAGAACAGACAAAGAAACTGAATTTGTTAACCAAACTCTTCGGGAATTTTATGAGAAAGTGGGAATTCAGCATCAGACATCTATTGCACATACACCAGAACAAAACAGAGTTGTTGAAAGACGAAACCGAACGTTAGTGGAAGCTGCAAGAACAATGTTAATCAATGCTAAACTCCCAGATTACTTGTGGGCAGAAGCTGTATCTACTGGATGCTATACTCAAAACCGTTCTATGATTACAAAACGCCACAACAAAACACCGTTTGAGCTTTTCCACAACAGAAAACCGAATCTCAAACACTTTCATGTCTTTGGATATCTTTGCTATCCGAATAATGATCATGATGACTTTGGAAAGCTCAAATCCAAAGCTGACATTGGAGTCTTTATTGGATATTGTGATAATTCTAAAGGTTTCCGAATCTGGAATCGTCGAACAAAGGAGGTTATGGAAATGGTTCATGCTCATTTTGATGAACTTACGGAAATGGCTTTTGAGTATAACAGCTTGGAACCCGGTCACAACCGCTTAAACTTCCCTCAACCCCCATCATTAGCTGAACAAAGCCCCCAGCTCACTCATCAACAAATAGAAAGACTATTTGCTCCTCTGTTCAGTGACGATATTGATGAACGTGCTCCAGGTGTATCCGCTGCTCAACCTGATACTACTCTTATACCTGATACACCTGCTACAACAACTACTGTTGAAGAAGCACCACCAGTTGACTCCACCACAACAGTTAAACAAACCGCTTCCAACAATGATGAACCGGCTGATGATGTTCTTAATGAAGTACCCCCACCTGCAGATTTTGATTCAAATGCGTTCTTTAACCCGTTTGCTAACGAGACTGCTGCACCAGATGTCGCGGAATCTTCAACAAGCCATTTGAATCCTCAAAATCTGCACAATGTATACCAACATCAACCCTCTACACATAGATGGACAAAATACCATCCTCTGGAAAACATTATTGGCAACCCGAATCAACCAGTCGTTACGAGACAACGTCTTCACTCAGACGGTGAACATTGCATCTATGCACTTACTGTCTGCTAATCTGAGCCTAAAAACATTAAAGACGCAATGACAAAATACAATTGGATTGAATCCATGCAAGAAGAACTCAACCAATTCAAACGTCTTGAAGTATGGGAACTGGTTGAAAGACCAACATGGGTCTACGTCATTGGTCTTAAATGGATTTGGAAGAACAAATTGGATGCTGAAGGGAACGTAATCCGAAACAAGTCACGGCTAGTTGCTAAGGGTTATCGTCAGGAAGAGGGTATAGACTTTGAAGAATCTTTTGCTCCGGTTGCTCGTCTTGAGGCTGTTCGGATATTTCTTGCGTTCGCGGCTCATATGAATATGACGGTCTTTCAGATGGATGTCAAAACTGCGTTTCTCAACGGACAACTGAAAGAAACGGTTTATCTCAGCCAACCAGAAGGATTCGTTGATCCCGAGTTCCCGAACCACGTCTACAAACTGAACAAAGCTCTGTATGGTCTCAAAAAAGCTCCTCGGGCATGGTACGATAAGCTATCATCTTTCCTCATTGCCAATAATTTCACCAAAGGTTCGGTTGACCCTACTCTTTTTATACAATATCACGGGGCACATATCTTAATTGTTCAAATTTACGTGGATGACATAATTTTTGGGTCTACACATAAAAAGTACTCAATCGCTTTTGCAAAACTAATGAAGAAAAATTTTGAAATGTCCATGATGGGTGAACTTACGTTCTTTCTAGGACTGCAAGTTCATCAATCACCCCGTGGTATTTTCTTGAGTCAGTCCAAATATGCCCTTGAATTGCTAAACAAATTTGGAATGAAAACCTGTGACACTTATGCCATACCAATGACTCATACCAAGAAGCTAGACGCTGATTTAAATGGTAAATTAGTGGACCCTACAAAATACCATAGTATTATTGGGTCTCTAATGTACCTAACAGCTAGCAGGCCTGATATTGTCTTTGCCATTTATCTATGCTCCCGTTATCAGTCAAGACCAGCTGAAACCCACCTCTCTGAGGCTAAAAGAATACTCCGATACATCAAGGGAACCATTAACTTGGGGATCTGGTATCCAAAGGATTCTGGTTTTGAACTAATTGCTTTTTCAGATGCTGATCACGCAGGATGTTTAGATTCACGTAAAAGTACTTCAGGAGCACTACAATTTCTTGGTGATAAACTGGTGTCTTGGCAACTGAAGAAGCAGGATTGTACATCGCTCTCATCAACCGAAGCAGAATATGTAGCCATGTCGGCGTGTTGTGCTCAATTCATCTGGATGAGAACCCAACTCAAAGACTATGGTTACGTATTTGACAGAATCCTGATGTACTGCGACAATCGGAGTGCCATTGCGATCTCGTGCACCTCAGTTCAACACTCGAAATCAAAGCACATCGATCTTCGCTATCATTTCATCAAGGACCACGTGGAACAGGGTACAGTTGAATTATACTTCGTGGGTACTGAATACCAATTGGCCGATCTACTCACCAAATCCTTGCCTCTCGCTAAGTTTAATGAGTTGGTCCACCGGATTGGTATGAGGTGTTTGATTCAAGAGGAACTAGATGATCTCTTAAAACAGTCTTAAAAACCTATCAAACACCAAAATCTCTTTTGTAAATATTTTTCAAAAACAAAATATAAAAATATAAAATCAGATAAAACAACAAAAATATTCTTCTATCTATTTTTTCTTTCAACATGGCAAGTACATCTCTTCCGTCAACACTCAAATCTTTCAAAATTCATTATTTTTTCCGATCAAGTGTTGAGGGGGAGAAAATAAATACTTAACTGTTTTATAATCACTGTACTTGCATGTTACCTAATCCCGGTTGTTTCTTTAATAATGGTGGTCACATTTCTGGTTTCTGACACTCCTCGGACTAAAACTTATAACCTTTCATTATTTCTTAAGTCGAGGGGGAGTGTCGTCCAAGTTATTTCCAAATATTCTTCGTTTGGTAACCAAAATGGAAGTTAAAAGGCTTTGAATGAAAATGGAAAAGGTGGAGGGACTGAAAGTGTCAAAGGCTTAAAGTTATTTTTAATAAAAACACTCCACCAACCTCATTTATTTCATCACATTTATTATCATCACCTAACTAATCCTACGCATACAAATCAATCTTCAAATTCGTGTTTCTGATCATCAATCTGTAAGTGTTTTTGTGTTCTTAACAAGTTTTTAAACAATGGTTTTGAATCTTTCATTAATCTAACGGTTAAAACTTGAGATATTATGATTTTAGTGTTCTACGCATAAGCGTATGAACACTTAATCGTGTTTATGTGTTTGAGGTTAAGATAATTGTGTCAAAACGTTTCTTTAACATCATAAATACCATTCTTACACTCAAAACTTACCCAGAAACACGAATTGATTGAATCTGGTAAACTAGGGTTTATGCGTGGGTTTAGGTGTTTTCATATGTGAACGTTTTTGGTGATAAAGATTGTTGTATGAAGTTGTTTTCAACATGAATTGATCATATTTTAACCCAGAAATTACCCAGAAACACTAAATGATTAAGAATTGAACTTTAGGGTTTAATGTTCTTCACATTTGGGTATTCTTGATTCACTGCGAATTGAATGTTAAAACTTGGTCATTACACTCACATGACATCTTAGAACTACCAGAAATACTTTGGTTCAATTCCTATGGTTAGATTTCATCTGCGTAATCTTTGAGCTCTAGGGTTTAAGTCTACTCATAAGTTATCTTACGCGTAAACTGTTTAATGAGTTTCATGCTATGATCTGTTTTTAGAATGATAGAATGTGTAAATATTGATGTTATGATGATGTTATTTCAGGTTTGCTACACGTATAAATCAGAATCAAGGTTGTTAGTTAACTACGCATAAGGATCACCTTACGCGTAGCAAGTTATGCGTAAGAGTAATCTTACGCGTAGGTTCTACAAAGGGACTACGCGTATCCTGTGAAGGATATGCGTAAACAGTGACCTCTACGCATAAGGTCTACTCTTACGAGTAAGCCTTACGCGTAAGGTTTTATATACGCCTACGCGTAAGCTTTACGCATAAGGTCCCCTTTTCCTACGCGTAACATTTCTTACGCGTAAGTAAGGATCCTACGCATAAGCTTGCGTCTACGCGTATACTTCTCCTGTTTACGCATAAGCTACAATTTCTACACATAAGCCTTGATCAAACCTTCATTATGAATTGTTACGCGTGCAAACTTGTAAATAAATAAATCATAACGTCACGAAACCAATAATGTCACTAATAAGCTTAAACGTTTAATATGTTGTGTTAAATATGTGATAACATAAACTTTAAAACTTAAAGTTAACTAACTTACGAAACTTATCACGACGTCATTGGACTATTGAACAAACAAGTGACTTTGGACTCGTAACTATCATTGACATTGCACATTCAATAATTAGACAATAAAACCTTCTATTGACTAACATTATGTCTTTCGATATATTGGTTCTTTTGGCTAATGTTATTTCAGATCACGACATGGCTGCTCAAATGAATGTGGATGCACCAGATGTTCTCACAATGGCCAATATCTTCCCTAATGGCTATCCGAGGAAGATTGGAAAGAACAATCTCAGAGTTGACTTTGAAACCCTCACCTGCTCAGAATCTTCCTGCTTGATTGCTATGGATATTCTTAAGAATCATCCTTACCAGAACATGCTCTCACACTCTGCTACAATGCCGGAGATCTACATTCATCAGTTTTGGAAATCAATGCAAAGGATCAAAGGTCAAAGTGCGGTGACAGTGACGCTCAATCACAAACAAGTCACCATCACACATGCAGACTTACGGGTTGTTCTTCTCATCCCTGACATCGAGCCAACCAACTTCTATGCCACACCTGCTGAAGAGACAGTTTTGTAATTCTTGATTGATATTGGCTATGATGAAGCTTTAGGAACTATCTCTAAGCATTCTCATGTGGAGCTTAAGAACATTCCTCAACCGTGGAGAACTTTCTACATCATCATCACCAAATCTGTCTCTGGTCGTGATAGTGGCTATGAGCATCCCAAGCTCATGGAACTGCAAATCTTTTGGTCATTAATCAACATGAAGCACATTGAACTGGAAGCACTGATATGGGATGACATGATGTCATTTCTCAAAAAGATTGGCTCAAAGATTCCCTATGTCAGATACACTAAACTGTTGATCCAGAGAGCACTTGGGCTTCATCCTGATATTCCCAAGAGGCTCAATGACCCGAACAATCACGACATGTTGTCTGAGCCTATTCTAACAGTCAGAATCAAGGAATCGACAACAAAGAAACAGGGTGCTGTGTTACCTGATCACCTTCTGTCTGACGAAATCAAAAATCTCTACACATACAAAAGATATCTGGAAGCAGTTAAAGTAGGCAAAGTTGGTCATCTCGATGAGAAGTCTTCTGGAACACCTACACCGAGAACCAGAAGAGGCAGTGCAGGAAGTGCTGCAAGCACTGAAAGTCAGAGGAAGTACCCCAAGAGGAATCCTTCTAGTAAAAGGATTGTTCCCTCTAAGGAAGCTGTTCCTATTCCCATTCCAAAGTCTAAACCACAAAGAGAGCTAGTGGACGAAAGCTCTAAAGATACACAATCAGACGAAGAGGTCTTCTACTCTGAATCTGCAACCGAAGCACCTCCTTCAGTAGCAAAATCTCCCAGTCCACCAGCTATCCAAGGAAAAGGGAAGACTCCAGTACTTGTGCCTTATGAAGATGAAAGCTCAGATGAAGAGCAACTGGATACATCATACAGGAAGAAGTACAAAATCATTAGGCTCCAACACATTGCGAAAGAATTTGCTAAGGATCAAATGGGTGGCCCCGGAGGGTCAAGTGGTGAAGTTCAACCTACACCAGATCCTGATGCGGTTAATCGACCCGATAAGGGAACTGGTGCCACCACTCTTGTGCAACAGCAAAAGCTTGTGGAGGATACTATTGATTATGAGTTTGAGGAACCAGAAAAAGAGAAGTCTGAGAAAGAAAAATCTGATAGTGAGGCTGCAGCTAAAGACAAAGCAGATGAAGAGGCACGGACTCAGACTGAAGAAAAGACTAATTCTGGAAATGATAAAGAAACTGATTATGATAACCTTCTTCTAGATAGTCCACAATGTTCTAAGGAGGAAACTTCTGAGCCTCCTAAGGAACCCGAGTCTCCTCATATCTCCTCCTCATCAGATTCATCATCTCATTCCTCACCAACACCATCAAAAAGATCAACCAGATCCACATCCAGATCAGTGAAGAAGCCAACTCCATCTTGGATCTCTCAATCTAAGAATCAAATCGTTAAAGCTGTCAGACGAGTCAGAAAGAAAGACATGCTCTACAGGAAGATGAATTTCTTCGCTGACCAAATACAGTATCTTCACGATGAGAAGGACGAGATGCAAGTTGAAAGGGAATACGTTCAGAAGCTCATGAAAGATGATCTTCAAGGGAAAATGGACGAAATGATCAAAGGGTACACTCATCAGTACCTTCTTGACATCGTTCCTAAAGTTACAAAGGAGTTGTTCACCAAACAACTCTATCCGAATCTACTTCATCTGGCCAAGCAGACTATGAAATCAACACCAATGCACGTGAACATCAATCCAGTTGATCCCATAATCTTCTCATATGCTGAATTAGTTGACCGGCTGATAGCTCAAATGTCCAAACGATCTGCAACACTTGCCTCTCACGAAGGTAAATTGCTTGAAGCATTGCTGGAATATCAACTCAAATCAGCATGCAGAGAAGAAGCTGAAAGGCCGAAATGTCCAAGAGACGATGATGACAAGGATAAGGATAAAGACAACGAGCCTAAACGCCCGAAGAAGTCTGGTGAATCATCTTCTATGCAACCTCCACCCCTACGGACTCCAGCACAACAAAGGTCTCCTCCTCGTTCTTCTACTGAAAAACCTCAGGATTCTTCTGAATTACCACCCCAAACTCAGAAAACCGGTGATCACTTTGAGTATACGGGTGGTGACGATGAGGAATTCCATGAGCCTCAACAACAACCAGCCTTTCCCGACAAAGTACAGAAACCAGAATCCTCATCTAGGCCTAAGAAAAAGAAGAAGAAGGCGCCCAAAGCTGACGTCGTATCATGCCTAGATGAAGATAACACTGAGGAATTTGAATGGTTTTCTACTCTTGTTAATTCCACTCCCTACCCAGCTGAAGGTCAAGATCTGGTAGACGGTAATACATTGGAGCATGCTAAGATACTGCAAGAAAAATTCCGTGTGAAGAAGATGACGAAATCCGAGTTGAAGCGAATCAAGAATGAAGCTTTTCAACTGTTAAAAGATAGCTCGGAAAGTGCCATCGAGGTCGAATATCACCTTGAAAACATTGCTCGAGCCATGTCTAACAACATGGATTGGCTCAACCCAGAAGCAAACATCGACTTCACTAAACGGGACAACCCTCCATATTACACCGACTGGTCTAAACCTCTACTAACAATTGGCCAACTAGATCAGCCTAGGATTCCATTCCGATATTTCTTCAACAAAGATTTGGAATTTCTTCTACACGGTGGCGATGGTTCAAGGAAATACGCTACATCTCTAACACTTCCATTCCCGGCTGCCATATACTCTAACTGCATAGCCATCGAGGAAAGGGCTAACCACATGTTCTCCAACAATATGGAAGTATATGACCGTGATGCATTGTATGTGATTCACCATTGGCCGGAACGCCGATGAATCTACTACAGAAGCTGACAGGTTCACAAGTCTCAACATGAAGTGTTCAGTACTAAGAGTATCGTTGCCATCAAACATGTTGATCTTTCATCCAAATGGGACTACACTTTTCTCAAGAATATTGTGGTCAAAAGGCAAGATGAAAGGGATTATGCATTCTCTGAAGCGGACTTTGAGAATTTGTCTATCAACGACATTGAAGACATGTACCTTGCCAAAGTACAGGGTCGCATGAGACAATTTTCAACTGAAGTACAACGTGAATTCATCAAGTCCTTGCTTATCTTCATCAGACGGATAGTCATCAAAGAACGTGTAGAAGATCTCCAGCTTGCAGTTGAATCATATCAGACCCGTGTCAACTTCACTCCACCTCAGCTTGATCTTCCCGACATCAACCAGCTCTCACAATATACACTCATCAGCAAACCATTCGGCGTCGTTTACCACAGTGAACTTCAACGAAATTGCTTAATGGCGTGTAGAGATCTTCACAAGTTTGGGGATCACACTTTGAAGATGGTTAGGGATGGATTGGCTTATAGGTTGAAGGATATACATCAAAAGATTGGGTCTCCTAAGCGATGGAATTCTCAGGATCGAAGGGATGTGAAGAGGATCATCACGATGATTGATGAACGGTTGTATCGAAGGGATCAGTTCAGAACATTGGAAAGCTTTGTTGGTGGTCGACCCAGGATTAACATCACCGGCTATCAACGCCCGGTTCGCACTCCTAGCAACATCACTAGACTTCCCGGTACACCTTGAACTGCTTCTTTCATTATTACATTTGGATGTGTGATTATATATGTCTATGGCTTGTGCACATATATCAGTGTACAACCCGTACTTGTCAAGAAAGGACCCTGTGGTACGCTTCAGTGCCACAATCCTTATAAAAGGAGCGAAAGCTTCTTACTTTTGAGTAAACCTTATCAAACCTTTCATTTTTCAAAGGTTTTACTCAAAAGAACAAGTACTTCCCCTTATGTTTTTCAAAACCTCAACCGTTTATATCACTTGTTGAGGGGGAGTATTTGACTTAAAACTTTGTTCACCAAAATGTTCTTTGTATCACTCTTCCCGCAACACTCGAAATGGTCATATTTATTCTCAACTTTTCAAAAATAACATTTTATATGCCATTTTTTAGGGGGAGAAAAATTATGTGATAAGAAATATGTTGTGTAAATGCAAATGAATCTTTGTGCTATAGACTTAACCAACGAATTGACGATACTTAACTGTTAGTACCTCGAAAAGACTTGTCCGGGACGGGTAATAATTTCAAGCTAGTTCGCTAGTGATGTAAACGTGTCTCGCAAAGGACTTGTCCGAGTAGAATGTACCATTCGAGAAACTCTTGGTAAACATGAACTCTGACGGGTTTGACAACCTTTCGAGGTTTGTCTACACCTTCAAGGTAGTTATTAGAGCTAGTTGTCACCTAAAAGCTGACAATGCAACTCTTTAACTATGCAACGTAACCGTGTCTCGCGGGGGATTGTCTATCTTGAGTTGATCAATTCAAAAAGTGCGCGCTCTTCTCTTACCATGCAAATTTCCGTCAAAACTCTTAAGCATGAATGGAGAGGGAGTATTTAAGCAAAAGATCAAACTCTTACAGTGGTACACAATGTTTTTCAATCATAACCGTTGTGAGAGATTTTCTTAAAAATTGGTTTTATGGCAACATAGGTTAGTCATGGAGTTATAAGGTGACTAAGGTTAGGAATAACCATCCTATGATCCGCCAAAGCCGGAGGGATCTACCCAAGGACACCACAAATAGTTAGAATTTAGAAGTCCTTAGGTATGATTGTAAAAAGGAGAAAATGAGAATCGGAGAAAGAAGGAGTTGAAGAATCAAAAAGAAATGCAAAGAAAAGGGTGAAAAGAAATAACCCTCCAGATTATTCAACTTAGGGTAGATACCGGGTTCAATTCATATGCTACTGGGTGTCACTTGATGACGCCGGTATTGAAGATTAAAAGTCGTCATAGACCCAGTGACGCATGCACTAAACCTTCTTAGCCACTCAAGTTTCTCTCAATAGAAGCTTGTTTCATTCACACAGGGAACCCTACATAATCTATCTGCTTTCTCTTAGAGATTGCTGATATTGAAGAAGGAGACCCTCTCCCTAGTCTCCGCTCAGGAAAACCAAAACGCACAATTGAGTCTAGAGCCACGAGATTCATCAAAAGATCTCTTAGGTACACTTGACATTTCATCACTTGATGTTCAACAATAAGAACATCAGTGGTACGTTATCGAGTCCTTCACAGATCTTAGCAATCTGTCGAGAACATTTATGAGAGGTTCACATCTGTGATCCTTAGTGATTGAATGGAAACTCCTGCCAGGGTCAACATAAAACAGCCCTGACAGCAGGTCACTTCTGTAACTCCCCGTGGATTACGCTTAGTGTGTCTCAAACGGTCTACAGTCGTGAGGTGATGCTTCGGTGTACCTCAGTGACTCATCTGAACTGTAGATGTACTTCGGCACATCGGGTTATCTCACTTGTGGGACTCCAGTTCAGGAACGGCCTTTGTGAGAGTTAGAGTTGTGTTTTCACACAATGTTGTTAACACTCTCGAAGTTCAAACTTGTAAGTGCCGGAATCCGCTTATTACTAACCGTTTTAATGTTTTCTTCTTATGGAAGCTCTGGAGCGGAATGATCGTGCAGATTCTTCTCATGCTCACGCCAACATCATCGCTAATGGAAGTTCCATCTTAAAGCAACAAAAAAGTCAGAATGATTCTTCGTCAAATCAAAGAATCTACAAAGTTAAAGACTTAAAGAACTTCATCAGTACTGAAATCCAACGTTAAAGAGCGTGTGAGCATGTTGAAGAATGACGTGGAGACACTGAAGCATCGAAGCAGACCTGAGACAGACTTGATGCAGACAACAACAACATACTATCACTTTCATCACAAAGAAAAAAGAACAAAGATAAACATGACGTCAAAGCAGAACTGTTTAAAGAAAACAATTTCTCTACACTGGGGGATTGTTTAAATCAAGGCAATTCTTCTCACAAGAAAGAAGAATGTCAGAAGATGTCAAAGCGACTATTACATCAACGCCTTCACCGTTTATATTCTTCATCACTAACACTTAGGGGGAGATTGTTGGAATCACTCCTAAACCTTAATCAAGTGTTAGTGATTCATATGTAATAGTTAGCTTAATTATGGCCTTTATGTTTGTTATTAGCCTTAGGCTTATGTAGAAGGCCCATAAGCCTAGGCCCAAGCCCATAAGGAAAAGGATGGGAACTAGGAGTGTTGCCCTAGCTTCCCTCCTATAAATACTCTTGTATAACCCTCACTTGAGGGTTGGTTGTTCATTTTATTCACTCTCTTTCACTCTACGCATAACCGATTTACTCTTTACGTGTGTGTGTGTTTAACGTGTTCAACCGACCTCTATCTCTTCTCTTGATGCTTGTGTTGTAAAACTAGTGACCTAACAGTTTTACCAATTTAAAACTTCATTTTAAATATTTAGATCGACTTATGTCAATCTATTTGGTTGTTTATGTTGGATGTTGATAGATAGATATATAAACGTGTAATGAAAGATAAAGAGTAAGAAGCACATCACCATGACACAAGTTATTTATAGTGGTTCGGATACAAGGACACCTTCCTTGCCCTACTCCAATCCCCGAGTCACCTACTCGAGAGTTCGTAAGCACTACACCAATCTCCTTATGGCGGAGAAGCCTTCACAACGTCGCTTAACCTTTTTCCGGTACAAAGCTAAATACCGAGTTCTTTCACACCAAGGCGAACCACACCTAACACAACGTCGCCTACCCTTTATACGGTGCTAGGCTAACCACCGAGTTCTTTCACACCAAGTAGAACTAATCCTATCACAATGTCGCCTACCCTTTATTAGGTACTATGCTAAGCACCTAGTTCCATTACTATGGAGGAACTACTACCCTTCATCGACACAACACCTAATCTCAAGGAGATCTACTCCTTGTTACAACACCTTCAGGGATATCACCATCCTTGTAAATAAACAAATACTTATATGTATAACGATGCACCTCATCGATTATACGACCTAGGAATTCTTCCCAAATGCTACTTGATTTGATTCTTCGGCATCCTTCACTAATGCCTTTGACACAACGCTTGGCACCCTTCACTAATGCCTTCGTCTTGACACCTTTAGCATTCTTCACTAATGCTTAGACACGGATGATGAACATCTTTCACTAATGCTTTCATCTTGACACTTTCAGCATTCTTCACTAATGCCTTCAACCCAACATCTATGGAGAAAGGAAGAACTATCAACAAGAGAACCTTAGTTGTCTTGATGATGACGAAGCATGGCAACTCATGGACTTGAGCTTGCACGTCTTCAAGAAGTGGTGATCTCTCCTTTAAGAGGAACCTAGAAGATCACACAAAAACTAAAGACAAACTACATAGATCACTTGGATCTGAGGTTAGAGGGTTAGAATACTTGGGGGAAGTATGTGTGTAAGTGATGAATAGAAAGGAAGAAATGGCTCTCTATTTATAGAGAAAATTCTCTACTGTTCCCCGGATCCCACGGATCCCTTCCACTTGGGATCCGGCTAGCACAAAGCCAGGGATCTGTGGAATGGTCCTCTTTGCCCATGGGTATTTTGGTTATGGGTCATGGGTCATGGGTTGATCCATGGATCTTTGGCTAGATACAATGTATCTCTTGAGTGCTCACCAAGGGTTCAATGTATCTAGACATTCTCTTGAGTGTTCACCAAGGGTTTAATGTATCTAGACATTGGGTATGGGTCAATACCATGGGTTATGGATATTATCCATATATGATATAAGCATGATGTCATGCAATGGGTTATGGGTCAAGCTCAATGGGTCATGGGCTTTGGGTTGTACCCAACTACATTCAATGTATTTGCCCAATGGGTTATGATACTTAAGTTTCTACCCATTTATATTACCCAATATACTATATACTAGTTATGTGTATATTTTACCCAAATATGTAAACACTAGTTGTTGTACATATGTAATATTAAATCATAAAATCACTTATACTTGTTTTAGTGTTTTATGTGAAAATGTGAATATGTTAGAAACTATTAGTTCAAACCATTTACGTATTTTATTTGTTTCGTTAAAATGATTTTACGTTTGCTATCGACAAAACATTAGAAGATCGTAAAATATAAATAAACGTTTTTACGGCTTATTTGTATTAACATGGTCCTCATCCAGTTTAGTACGCTCTATCATGGGAGTGTCAACAGGGTCACAAGAATCAAATCCAAATTTCTTTAAAATCTCATTTGCATATTTAGATTGATTTATGAAAATGCCTCCGGGACTTTGTGAAATTTGTAATCCCAAGAAAAATGACATTTGTCCCATCATTGACATTTGAAATTTAGAACCCATTTTATTTGAAAAACGGTCACATTCATTGGGGTCAGTCGAGGCAAAGATAATATCATCAACATAGATTTGAACGTGAATTAAATGTTTGCCTGACTTTCTGGTGAACAATGTCGGATCAACTGCTCCTTTTCTGAATCCAGTAGATAGAAGAAACTTTGATAGCGTATCATACCATGCCCTTGGAGCTTGCTTCAAACCGTAAAGAGCCTTCTTCAAATGATAGACGTGAGTAGGATGCTCTGGATTCACCAAGCCTTCAAGTTGGCTGACGTATACGACTTCTTTCAGATCTCCATTAAGAAAAGCCGTCTTGACATCCATCTGATAGACTACCATGTTCTTACTTGTAGCATTAGCCAAGAAGATTCTGATTGCCTTGATACGAGCAACTGGAGCAAATGATTCTTCAAAGTCAATACCCTCCTCTTGACGGTATCCTTTTGCAACCAATCGAGCCTTGTTCTTTAGAACATCACCATGCTCATCAAGTTTTACTTTGAAGATCCACTTTAGAGCAATGATCATAGCACAATCTGGAGCAGGTACTAATTCCCATACATCTAGTCGATCAAACTCATGAATTTCTTCTTGCATGGCATTGAACCAGCTGTCTTCATTCATGGCGGTTTTAACATCTTTTGGTTCGACCTTAGAGAGTACGGAGTTGAAGAAGCACCATAGGGCATCGGTTGCAAGTTGTTTCCGTGTGGATACTGGACGAGAGGGGTTTCCAATGATGTTGTCCAATGGATGATCATGAGTCCATTTTCTAAGGTATTCATGTGGTTGTTGTTGAGGAACTGAAGTAGCAGAGTCGATATCTCCTGATGAAGATGGTTCTAATGATGATTCAGGAGAAAATATGTTTTCAAATGGAGCATCTTTGGGAGTAGCAAAGGGATTGACTTCATCATGGGTGCCAGAAACAATTCCATGATGTACATTCGATGATTGATGATTTGTTGATGAGACAGAGTGATCAGCAGCAGGCGCTTCTTGACTTAATGACCTTGAAACTGAAGGGTTAACTTCATTGACAGGGATAGGAGCAGCCTCTGTTGATGGAATTGACATATCATTAGCACTTGTCTCATAGTGTTCATCAAACATTGGATCAAATAATTTCTTCAAATCATCTTCTGAAGGAGGTACATAAGGAGTTGCTAGAGAGGGATTAGAAACAAGAGTAGAACTGATAGGACTACTTGATGAAGGTTGAGATACGGGTCCAGAACTGGATTGTCCTGGAGCCATTTGCCCGGACAGCTCAATGAACGTGACGTGAATAGTTTCCATGATATCTCGAGTTCTTTTGTTGTAGATTCGGTAACCCTTCTTGTTAGGTGCATAACCAACAAAAACTCAAATATCTGCCTTTGCTCTTAATTTGCCTAAATCTTGACCGTCATTTGTTGGATAGCAAAAAAGCACCAAACACACGAAGGTACGATAGATCAGGTTTTCGTTTATGGACAAGTTCATATGGAGTTTTTCCATGAGAGGTGTGTATAAGGGAACGATTTTGGGTGTAGCAAACAGTAGCAATGGATTCAGCCCATAGAAAAATTGGAACCTTTGAATAAATTAGCATTGTTCTTGCGGCTTCTACAAGAGTTCGATTTCGTCTTTCAACTACACCATCCTGTTGAGGAGTTCGTGGAACACTTCTTTGATGACTGATTCTAACACTTTCATAAAACTGAATTAAGTCTTTGTTAACAAACTCTGTGCCATTGTCTGTTCGAACAATTCTAACAGTATTGTTGAGTCGAACCTGAAGCTGTTTGATAAGTTTGATGATGACATCCGGAGTTTCATCCTTTGTCCTCAAAAACTTTACCCAAGTAAATCGAGAGTAGTCATCAACAATGACTAGAATGTATTTCTTCCCATTTATCGTTTGCACTCTCATTGGTCTGCACAAATCCATATGAAGGGTATGAAGAACTTCCATTACTGAGTTTGTGGGTTTAGGTTTGTGGGCAAATTGATAAGGTTTTAAAATGTACCTTTTTGAGGGGTCGTTTAAGCCCTTATTTGATCACTTTTGTATCCGTTATTACTTAATATCGTTCCTTTTCACTTTTTAGGTATCTTGAAGGCAAAATGCTGGAATGACACTTATTCGGACGAAAAGGCGCGAATATACGAAGAAAATGGCCAAAGTCAAGAATCGAGACACTCAGGCTGCTGGAACTGAAGGGGACGGCGTCAGGTGTTATCTGCGACGCCGTCGCATTACTTTTGTGACGGCTCAGTAGCCAAATTGCTTATTTACAAGTGACGGTGTCAGGTTTTAAAAGAGTAGGTCGTCACAACTCAGACGGCCTAGATTTGATCCAGACGGCGTCAGAGACTGAAGAGGACGGCGTCACGAGTATAAGGTGACGCCGTCGCAAGACTAACGTGGCCAAGACGAAACCCTAATGACGACGACCCGACGGCGTCACAAATTAAAGGGTGACGCCGTCGCGAATGTAATCTTATATATAGAATCCGAATTTTTTAGTTTTCAGTGTGTAGTCTTTTGGAGTAAAAACCTAAACCGAACCAAGGCTGTCTTGTACAGTATTTTAGGGTTCTAAACCCTATCTTACATCAAGATAAATGTTTTACTTCATTAATTTAATTATGTCTTCAATTACTTGTGTGTATGCTTGCATGTTCTCCATGTCCGGCTAATTTACTTGTGTGTTTACTTAGGGAATATGAAACTTAATTATTGAATATTGATTGGTTGTCTCTTATATTAATTGTTAATGATCTAGTGATGCGATAGGTCATCCGTTGTGTAGTTAATGCTTGATTAATCTTTGTGAACCTTAGTTTATAACACCTAGAGTTGTTGTAGGCTAAACCATCCGAAGAGTACCTTAGAGTTAAATTTTATAAATCCTAGAGACTTTTTAGGCGATAACCTTTGGTAGTTTCAAAGAGTTAGGGATAAACGCATACCCTACGACCTTAGACACACAACGCGATTAAGAATAAGGACGTGACAATTCAACCATCAATAGGAGATAATTAAGGAGTAATAAAACCTAAGTAAACACATCTTTAAACCATCATACGAGCACACAATAATTAGACATAGACTACCCTCACCTTAGTTAATTAGATAAGTAGAGTAATCGGTAGAAATACCAAAACCCCCAAATCCAAACCCCGAGATTCGTACCTTTCCATTTCCTAAAAATACATAAAAAGATAAAAAAATAATCTTCCTCAACCCCAACCTTAGCGTAGTAACCTCTCACTAGCATTCCTATTCCCCTAGAGAACGATATCAATTCCCGTGCCCTACCCTAATACTACACTACAACGATTAGGTTCACTGCCTAGGGTGTTGAAAAACTTGCTTGACAAAAAGGAAGTTCCTTTGACCCCGAACGCGCTGCGTAAGCATATCAAGTTTTTGGCGCCGCTGCCGGGGAATAGAATAGCTAGTTAGGAGTCCACCTCGTTTAGGTTTCTTTGCTTGATTCCTATCAAGTAAATTTTTTCTCATTTTTAGCTTCCTCGTAGTCTATCCCCCTTCTTCGTGACCTTTGTTCGTAACCCCATCACTTTTCATCATGGAAGGTGATAACCAACCACCATTCATCAACCTACCACCAAATGACCCGCCAAGAGGCCGTACTCTTGGTGAATACTCGAGACCAAGCCACCTAGGCTATAGGAACACCATTGAGCTTCCCGACCAAGCCCAAACTACGACCCTGCGATCCGACACCATCCGGTTGGTGCAAAACGGATGTGCATTCCATGGACTTCGTTCCGAAGATCCTAATCAGCATCTTAAGGATTTCCTTAAAATTGTCGAATCCATCGACCTCAATGCTACTACTCGGGGAGACCACGCATCTGCGTCTCTTCCAATTCTCTCTACGGGACCAAGCTAGTAATTGGCTTGAGCGACTTCCCACCGGCTCCATCTCAAGTTGGGATGATCTCACCTCTCGCTTCCTTGCTCAATTTTTCCCACCGGGGAGAACCACTAAGCTTAGGAATGACATCTTGATGTTCCAACAACGTCAAGGTGAATCTCTCTACGAAGCATAGACTCGATTCAAGGGCTTACTTCATAAAGTCCCTCATCACGGCATTGATCTTTGGCTCCAAGTCCAAATCTTCTATGATCATGTCAACTTCCCCATCAAGCGATCCATTGACCAAGCGGCCGGTGGAAAACTTAGTGATCTCACCGCGGAAGAATCATGGGGTATAATAGAGGACCTTGCTCTCTATGACAACAAAAGTTGGAATGACCCCCGTGAGTTGCCCAAAACCGTTAAGGCAATCTACTTGCCTCCCATTGACTCACAACCTTCCGACCGTAGGATGCTCGAACTTGAAGATCAAGTTAAATTCCTAATGAGTTCCTACGAAAATCCTAAGTCTTCACGCCATGTGAACAAAGTTTCTTCCTCGTGTGAGCCGTGTAGTGATCCTCATAACACGCGCACTTGCACCCGATTCCCCGAACAAGCTTCCGTTGACTACGCATCCTCGCGTATTAATGGAACGGGAGGAAGATTCCCTACAACACCCGGACCTAGGACTTTTAATGACGCCCGAGAAGCATGGAAGGGCAAGCCCAACTTCTATTGGGGACAAACCAAAGAATTCACTTCCAATGATTTCTCATGGCCCCCATCTCATGGCCCTAACCAACAAAACATTGAGGGGATGTTGCAACACCTAGTCGCATCCCAAGAAGCTCAAATAGCTAAGCTCTCGGACCGTTTTAACCAACAACAAGACGAGATGGATAGGAAGATAGATAACCTCTTGAAAGCCATGACCAATAGTGATAAGAAGGTTAATGCTATCTCAACTCCCGAACCTTCCGGTGTTGAGATTAAGGACCCCAGTAAGTTAGCTAAACACGTCCAATTCGTCAATACCATCACTTTAGTGAAACCTAATAGAACAAATGACGAAGCGGACCATGAAACTATACTTGAGGTTAATGAAACAACCGAGGAAGTAGATGAAGTAGACAATGACTATTTCAATAAATTTCCTACGGAAAAAGAACTATCTCGCCACCATCACTTAGTGCGTGACCTCCGTCACATGTATGTTAGGAAAAGCCCTAGGATCAAGTTTGGGAACCCTTGGAATCTTAACATACCATGTTGCATAGGACACCTTTTCGTGGCAAAGGCCTACATTGACCGCAAGTCCCCAATAAACATAATGACTAGCACCTACTATAATTGGGTAATAAAGAAGCCTATCCCAACTAGGCAAGACCCCGATAATCCTAGGATTAGGTGCAATTTTCTTGGTAGAATTAAGGGATTGCCCGTTTATGTAGGTAGTTTCACATTTCCTACGGACTTCATAATTGTGGATGATATTAGTACGGCCATAGATCCTAGCTTGTCCCACGTTATTCTAGGAAAACCTTTCATAGAAAACACCGGGATAACTTATGATCCCTCATTAGGAATAGTGCAATTCAAGGATGAGACCGATGATGTAGCTTACCAAATGCCGTTTAAGATTGAGAAGTTTTCATCACTCTCCAATGATGAAAAGGAGTAGATTATGTTATGGCCAAGATTTTCGGATTCTATAAGGATTGCTTGAACTTAGGACCGGAATATAGAACCGATTGGGGAGAGGACGACCTCTTAGAAAGGTGCATCATAGGGCACTTTTACAACATGGAATCCCCCAATAGAGACTGTCATAAGGAAGAAGGTGACGGTAACGAAGTCACGTAAGGGCACGACTACGAGTCTAGCTACAAGACTCATAAATAAAGAAAAGCGCTTCGTGGGAGGCAACCCATGCTTAAATGTTTGCTTGTTTGTGTCATATATCTTTTATTGATTGTTTATTCTCATGTTTAAATTTGTAAAAATGCTTTATTTTGTTTTTAACCTCGTCTTAATTACATATAAAGGTATTTTACATAAAGGATAAGTGTAGGGAGGATTACACACGTTTTCAAAAGAAACGTAAACATGAGAATTTCAATTAATTAAAAGATATACATGTGTGTTTGTTTGAGTCAAATGCTTGTATCGAGTCATAATGGATGTTTTGCAGGAAATTTTTCCAGATTCTAAAGATGTAAATTTTCCAGAATTTTTTCTAGAAAATCGCAGACCAGTTTTTGTCAGGATAACCTGACGGCGTTAGGATCGCAACCTGACGGCGTCAGGAAGGAGCAAAAACAACTGATTACTTTTTCTCGTTTTCTGAGCTACTTATAATTTTTTTGGAATTTTCCAGGTCTTAATGTTCCAGAAATTCTGTAAACATCCATTCCACAAGCATTCTATCCTAGTTTAGTAGAGTCCTATATATATTATTACCGCCGATTTTACGCGAAGGTTTCGTTTGTTTTCTTCAAGTGTGCAGGTTTAATTTATCAAGAAGGAGATACATAAGATGAGAAGGAGCTTTTCACGCAAACATTCTTCTTGAAGAAAGATGTAACCACCACTTTACACGGATCCTACCGAGCTAATCAGGGAAGTACTAGTTTCATTCATCTTTTATTACCTTCCATTATCATAACTTTGATACTTTCGGGGAACATTGGGGACAATGTTCAGTTTAAGTGTAGGGAGGGAAAATAAAACGGGAACTTTGAAACTATGCTTATCCTTGATTATTTGCTTTGTCCAATTGCATTTGTGTAATAAACCATGAGAAAATGCCGGTTAGGGTAATTTTGGCACCAAATTTAAAATTTTTCTTGACATATAGGAGTGGGCCATTAGTCATAATAAAGCATCTCATGGATAGGAAGTTATATGACTAGCACAAAAACCCTTTACCACTTAAAATCCACCCAAAATGTGAGGATCGCCCTTAGATTACTAGGAATTAAAGCATTCATCTTTGATGCTTATAGTGTGAACCGGTAGTATAATAGATTCTAGAACTTTTTTTGTGATGCATCCCGAGATCGCTAGTAAGACTACACTTGTGTAGTTAGGAATAACTAAATGATAAGAGGCATTAGGATAACCCTTGTTTGATACCCGTAATATAATTACTTCTTCCACATCGGTTGAGTAATTCCCCCACACCTTTGCGTTGTACTCATCTTTAGTACACGATACCCCTAGTTAACCCCTCAGAGCCTATCCTTTTCGCGGTTCTCGTGATGTTTCGGTTTTTCAGAATATCAATGAAGAGCATTGTTTACACCCCACCCCAAAATGTACACCCAAATCGCCTTAGCCTACCTTGTATGCACTCACTTTTAGTGCATTATTGTTATCACCCTAAAAACCCTTAGTTCAATTATCTAGTTGCTTGCATAAGTTGCTAAGTCGAGTCATATCCTTTGTATACAGTTTTGGGACGATTGGGACTCATGGGAAAAGTTAAAGTTTATGAAATGACGGGAATGGAACGTTAAATTCAAATTCCTTTTATTTGCGTAATAATGTACTCCAAGTGCTTTGATCTTTTCAATTCGGGTCAAATTAGTGTTAGAGTAATAAAAACTCAAGTGTAGGGATGTGCATATAAATCCCTATCATTTTGATGTTACCGTAGAGGATGGTAGAGTAAAAGTGTATGGAAAAAAAATAGTGTTGAAAAAAAGTGTTAAAAAAAATACATACGGGCTACCATCCTACATCTATCTTTAATTTATGTTTGTTTGTTTCTGTTATCTAGAGTCTAGAGTGTCGAGTCTTGGCTTAGCAATGCCATTCTTCGCATGCTTGTAACATAAAGATTTTTGACTTGCCACCACTAAATAGCCTATCCCACCAAACCCTTTGTTTCCCTACCGTAAGCCTAACATTACAACCCTTTAAAAGAACTCTTTGATAGTCTTTCCTAGGTGCTTACGCCAAAGCGATGGAGGTTTGATCTAGTCTCAAGCCTATGGTAATCTATGTACTAGGACCGGTTAATGAGTGTTTATCTTCCATTTCCAACTTGTTATATTTCATATACACCCGAGAGATGTGAGTATCCAAACACCCCATGTGAGGTGCTAGTATGTAATTTCCGTGCTTGTTATGACTTTTACGGGGCTTATATGTGTTGTGGATTGTTTTAAACCAGTGCTTCATGACCCCTAACTTATAAATTAATTGGCTAAAAGCACATTTGCTTGAGGACAAGCAAAATACCAAGTGTAGGGATATTCGATAAGGTTTTAAAATGTTCCTTTTTGAGGGGTCGTTTAAGCCCTTATTTGATCACTTTTGTATCCGTTATTACTTAATATCGTTCCTTTTCACTTTTTAGGTATCTTGAAGGCAAAATTCTGGAATGACACTTATTCGGACGAAAAGGCGTGAATATACAAAGAAAATGGCCAAAGTCAAGAATCGAGACACTCAGGCTGCTGGAACTGAAGGGGACGGCGTCAGGTGTTATCTGCGACGCCGTCGCATCACTTTTGTGATGGCTCAGTAGCCAAATTGCTTATTTACAAGTGACGGTGTCAGGTTTTAAAAGAGTAGGTCGTCACAACTCAGACGGCCAAAATGCGACAATAAATTGAACATAAGAGTTTGAACTGAGACATGATTTCTGAACTTTGAAAGATAAGAAAAAACTAAACTTGTCCAAGAAAGTTCAAACTATTAAAACTGAGTTTAACTTTAACCCGCACATAAGATGACTAAATTCATGCCTAGTCCATTAACGAAAAACTAAAGTAAGTTCCGAAGCCTTGTTATTTTCACCTTACAACATCTTCTTCAGCAAAGACTTTAACTTAACTAAAAACAACACATTTGACACTTAACAAGAGTCTACTAATAAAAAAACATAGCAATAAGCATTCAATCATTTGTTATGTACACTAGAGCTTTATATAACAACGGAATTAATCGAATCATAATGGTCCAAAATGACAGCAATAAAACACATTTCTACACTAATTTTCTCTCATATTTTCATTTAGGCATTACATCAAACACCTTATGTGCATCATAAAAAAACACATTTTCAAAAAATAGCCGACTTTTGCGACTAAAAGTGGTCGTAGCTAAAGGTTTTACTTAGTCGTGGTTAAAGGTCTTTAGCTACGAGGTTTTAGTCACGACTTTTCAGCAATGACAAATCGTGGATAAAGGTTTTTAGCCACGACTTTTTGGCTTTTAGCCATGACTTTATGTCATGGCTAAAGGGTCAGATTCTTGTAGTGAGTGATTCATTAAATTGAGTATATAAACCACAATATTGTCTTAAATTTATTATCTTTTAGCTGGTTTCATAGTTACAAAGAAACTCCTAAAATTAGAAGTATGATTACCATTTTGATCTCAACGAAATTTGATTAAAAGTTGGGTGAGAAAATAGTGGCAACAATACCAACATACGTAACCAAGTCGAAGAAACTTTACAAACCTCTTACTATCAAACATGAAACCAAAAAGCACGCAAAACTAATTAAAGTTATTAAACCAAACAAAACTATCATAAGAATAACAAAATATAGTAATTTCAAACTTGTATATTCTTGAGATTCTCTCAGGGGAACATACCAAAATACAGACCCATGCTTGAAAAGACATACATTATTTAAGGTTAGCAATATTTGTTACTTTGTATTTGTTTAATTATATTTGAGTAAACAAAATTGAAAGAGATTAAATCTAACAACTAATTCATATGTAAACTAAATCATAGATTACCTGCATGTTATAAACTCGTAACCACCATTACACTCAACAAAATGCCTATAGTTGGGACACCTCTTCCACCCTTCACTCTCACAAACAACACCAAAAGTGACATCGTTCTCATCTCTCGTCTCATGACCATCTACACAAGAAAAACCAGCATGCCAAGCTACCTTACACTTGAAACAAAACAGTTTCTTGCAATGAGGACACTTGTTGGGATTTTAGAACAGGTTAACCAATTAGCCTCTACTAGTACGCAGCGGATAAGGATCTAGTTATCGCAATTAGATTAACACGTAATAATAAACAATAATTAATATATCAATTAATTAATAAAAGGTATATAGAAAAGCTAACATTGCTTGGCAATTGATCTCTAGTAACGGAACAAGAAACCAAAACGAAAACTTAAGTATCTAAAATAGATACCTCGAAGAGTATCACACACAAACTCGATAACGTATACGTTCGATATAGAAGCTAGTCGAGAACGTATTAAAACCAATCAACAAGTGACCCACTTGAATATCACACAAACTAGAAAAATCACCCAAGACATGCTTATTTTCTGTCCGAGTACCACAACAGCTCAAAAGATGTTATTCTTCAATTACCCGATATCGGACAAACATGTCCGATATATTATACTTCGCTGTCCGAGAAAGACCCATGATCAGGAAACAAAAAAACACTTATCTGCTGCTATTCAAGAACCAGGAACCAGCAGTAAACCATCAACAAAATCTAAACACTTGGATCAAAGAACAATGCAAGTTTAGATATTAAATAAAACAAGCAAACCCTTAGTCAACTTTAAAACAAGTCAACTAGGAATAATGGCAGTAGCTTGTACAGTTTATAGAGATGGTTTAGGATAGCAGATTTATGCATGAAGTTGAAGTGGGATATCTTTTTCATCGTGGTATTAGGCAGGGTGTGTTTGTTTATAAACAAAACAAACCAACCCTTGATATTGGGTCTTGGTTTGGTCGTCAAGCAACAAGCCCATCCCTCTTTTGTCTTGCCCGATCAGTTGGATGTACTAGGCCCAAGGCATCTCCAAATTCGACCCACTTTAGGACTTAAACAAGCCCATGGGTCATGCAAAGAATCGAGTCAAGCTCATGCATAAAACGGGTATATATTCAAGTATAAAATATATGTTCGACACGTAACTCGTGTTTATCGTGTGTGCCCCCATCGGCTCACACACTTCTAGTCGTTTACGTGTGTTTATAACTCTCACAAACCAACAACACTCACATCTATTCAGTCTATGTGTATCATTACACTCGTTCAAAATCAATCCCGAACACTCGATGTGAGGACAATAAACCCTGTCAACACCTAACAATGTTGATTCACATAACACATCACACCATTTATTAAAAAGTTGGGGTGTTAATTTGGGGCGGCATGATAAGGGGTGATTGGCGCAAAACCGTCAAGTCTAACAGACTTAAAACAGCTTAAACACAAATACAATTTAGATCAGAGGAATATAGTGGATTCCTAGGTCGTTAAGTCCCACGGAGGATGAATTGGTGTTTAAACAACTCAGATGATAGAATGATCACTAATGATAGTGATTAGTAAGGATTTCGATGGATAATTACCTAAAGAAAAGATTTACAAATTAAAGCGACTTAAATGCAAATTAAGAAAATTAAAAAGTTAAAATCTATTAAATAAACGCTATCACTATTTTTATAGATCGATGAACGTTTATAACCTAAAACTTAAAACTTACGTTTAAAATAAAATTACGTCTACGTACAAAATAAAAAGTGAGTTTTAAAGAAATAAAAGACCTATAAATATGAAAATGACATTTTTATAATCCTAATAATAAAAAGAAAATTATTAGAAAAATAAAATTATTTTTACAACTATTTATTTAATTATTATTATTTAAAAACTATTTATTAAGTATTTAAAATACACTAAAATACAAGAAAATACAAATTTAACCTAGAAAAATGAAATTATAACTTAGAAAAGTCTAAAATATGATAAAACTTATTTTAAAACTAAAAATATATTTTTTAGACTTTATATGTATTTATTATTAATTTAATACTATTTAAAACTAATAAAAATGCTAAAAAATACTTTTTAAACTAAGAAAATTATGGAAAAATACTATTTAGACTATTTATATTTATCTTAATCTAGGAAAATTGAAAACATATTTTTTTAAGCTTTTTCTGATTTTTTAGTATTAAAAGCTATTTAAAAAGGATTAAAAACTAGTTAAAATAAAGAAAAATAACAAACAGTGTAGGAAAAATATGAAAAATTCAGGAAAATGTTAAAATATTATTTAGAACCTAGGAAAAATAGAAAAACATGGGGTTGTGTGAGGAAAACTGGAACTGCTGCACAACTGCTTATTAATAAGCAATCTAAAATAAGCTATAAGCCACAAATGAGTACCAGCTGAACACAGAAGCTAAATAATGCTAAATTAAGCCTATCTTAACCTTTTAACAGTACTCTAGATCATTTAAAGAAGCTTAAACTAGTTATGAGCTTATTGGCTTATTAAAGCAAAACAGTGATTAGGTGGCACCTTTAAGCACTTACATAAGCTAGACAAATAAGCTAAAAGGGAAAACAGCTATTGGGACTTAAAATAGACCTGGCTAACTACACAAGGACAAAAAACCAGATCCTCACAAGCTTAAATGAAGCTTGTGAGAGGACTGCAAGAAGTGCCTGTGCACACTCAGTGAATACTGAGTGTGTGCAGGGCATATCTTGTCTGTTTAGAAGCTGATTAAAAGCTTATTAGAGCTTGAGAAATGGAAAACAAAACTAATATCTATACACTAGACCTACTGAACTTGCAAATCCCAAAGTTTCATAGATTTTGATGAAGAAAGGAATCAATGAGACTTCAACAAAGTTTTGGAAAAACTGGATTTTTCAAATCTTGACTTTTATCAACAGAAATGGAAAGTTGACTTTAGTGAAATTCTAACTGAATCTATGGACTTATTTTGTTGTAATAAGCTGCAATGAGGTTATCTATGTCTTTGGTAACAGCTTTTAAGCTTGTAAACTGATTTTGGCTACTCAAAATCCCAACAGTGGACTGCCAAAGGCAATCACATAAGATTTTGACTTTTTAACCAAAGAGGATTGGTATTTATGACAGAACTTGGCTAATAAGAACCTCAGTGACTTAGAATATCAACAATTAACAACTCAAACAACTTCAAACACATATTAACAAGCAAAACCAAACACCCCTTATAAAGACTGTTTTGAAGTATTAAGCAAGGAAACAGATTTTTAAACCAAAGGACCTATTAATTAGCTTATATTAACTACAAAGAGACAATATTAAGACAGGATTAACAAGTTTTAACTACTTGAACTAAGAAATGCAATATTTAAGAAAATGGCTTACAAAATGAGTTTAAGATCAAAACAGAATTGAGATCAAAGGATCAGTCCTACTACCTCCCATGAGGTTCTAAACCCAATAGCAGTCCAATTCCAGCTCTGCTTCAACTCTTGATCATCATGCCCATGTTTTTTGAATTTTAACTAATTTTTGAGTAATTTTTGGTATTTATGAATTTTGAATCTAAACTGAATGATAAAGGTTTTTAATAGCTTAAACACGCTTCTAAGAGCTTATATAAGCTTATTTAACCCAGAATAACAACCATAAGTAACATATGTCGAATTTGAGAATTTTAGCTTAAAAATGGTAAAAACTGAGTTCGTACACAAAACTTGAAATTGAAACTGGGATTATATCTTTATTACACTGGAAAATGATTACAAAACGCTTGAAGGTTTAAACATAAACTTAAAAACTTGAAAACTTAAAAACGACATAAGCTAAATCTAAACTACACTACTTTACTCTAATAATTCTTCTCCTCTGCTTCTTTCTTTCTTTATAGACATCCAAAAGTTTCCCACTGGCACTCTGAGCATTTCCCACCATTTTCCAGCCATTGATGTAGTCAAACAAATCTTGGCCATCAAATTTGCTTTTGGCGCCAAAAGTCTTTGGGTGGGTTTCTGCATTAATTGAGGTGATGAGTGTTTTGCAAGGTGTAAAGGGTGAGAGTGAGGTGATAGAGATGAGCTGGAAAGGTTGAAATGAGGTGGTGGTAGCAGGTGTTGGGGAATGGTTGGACACAGGTGGAGTTGGGAAGGAGGAGCTACAGTGGCGCGGGGCTTATCTGTTTTAAAATTTGGGCCGGGTCAATGGATTTGGGTTGGATTTGGGCTAAAGTAATAATAGGGTCCGTTTGTATTAGTAACTAAGCACAAGGACCAATCTTGTAATTTCTGTAAATTGAGGGACTGGCTTTGACAACTTTCCAAATTATTTTCAAGGGCTAAACCTGCCATAAATGATTAGTACAAGGATAATTTTGCATAATTTCTCATTTTAAAATATCCAAGGACTAATATTGCCATTTTTGTAATTCTAGGGACCAAACTTGTAATTTTCTCCAAAGTTATCATGAAGGACCAATATTGCCATTTATAAATAGTATAAGGTTTATTTTGATTATTTTCTTATTTTTTTAAAACCTTAAGGACTATTTTTGACACTTTTCCAAAGTTCAGGGACTAAAGTTGTCATTTTGTGATTTTTAAACTTTAAAGGGTTATTTTGAACAACTTGTGAATCCCAAGGACCTAAAATGATATTTTACAAGTTTTTGAATTACCAGGGACTAGATTTGACAACTTTTGTAACTTGGGGGACTAAAACTGCCAATTATGCAAACTTGATACGTTTTTCATCAGATTTTGATGTTTTTGCATTTAAAACATATAAAACACTTGTTTGTGATATTTTTATCATTTTGAAGCATTTCTGAGTGTTTTCAGATGTTTTTGGCATTCTAACAGTATAAAAATGATGAGTATTTAGAAACTCATCAATCCCCCACACTAAGATATTGCTAGTCCCTAGCAATGATTTGAGAAAATTTAATGGATTTCATCTCTTTACCAAAAGCCATTACTTCTGGAGTAGCCAATTGTTTTAGTTCAAGTAAGAACCTTGGTACAATGATAACCAAATGATTTTGAGCAAATCATAAGCTGTCAACGGATTTGATTAGTCTTTACCAGAAGCCGTACCCTTCTGGACTAGCCAACTCTTAGATAAATTATAAATATTATCTTTGGTGAGCCGATTACCAATTATGGATTTTCAACTGCCTTTACCACAAGCCATAAACTTGCGGGCTAGCCAACTCTTCACTTTTTAAAGATATGGTGAGTTGAGAACCATACAATTTTGGGCAAATTGCAAGCCATAAACGGATTTGAGATATCTTTACCAAGAGCCGTTTGCTCCTGGATTAGTCAATCCTTATGTGGGTTAGACATGGTGGACTGATTACCATTTGTTGTGTTTAGTACATAGTACTTCCACTAAATAAAAATTTTTTAAAATTTGGCCATTTTGGGGGAAAAAGGGACTAAAAGGGTACATTTATGATCAAATTCGCCAGAATTTCTCCCCCACACTTAGAAATGAATATTGTCCTCAATATTCAAAGTACCGGCTGTTGTGCCGAAACTTAGAACATAAAAAGATAACATTACTAGCTAAGTGTAGAAACACAACAATTATTCTCTTTTTGAATATTTACAATTTTCATTTATTTTCAAAATCTATATACAACATGTGGGGCATCTCCCCCACACTAGGGTGGTACACACGGGTGAAAACCCATGTTTAGCTACTGTTTTTGATTTCCGAGTCGCTAGCTTGACTCGACCCCGAATTAATTTGTGCATGGGGAAGTAAGTGGAAGAAACAATCTCAATCGGACTTTCATTCAAGATGTTTGTATAAACATTGAAATACGTGAAAGTTCCACACCTATGAGATATACATAGAACCGGCTCATAATTGATAAATGAAAATGCCGGGGTCAAAGATAATGTCTTCATTCCCGAAGGAGTGAAGAACAGGAGAAGCCACGGGATAAGTGAAAAAGAGAAAGAAAGTCATGATAAAGATCATGATTAACTCATCATCACTCACAGGAGAATTCATGGTTTCATGAATTTCATTTTTTAAGCTCAATTGGTCTAGACATATCCCGGGTGTGTCTAGATCGAAGTAGAAATTATCATACTCTGGTGGAGATATGATATGAGTGAGTTCACAGGAGAACTCCTCAAAGGAAAATGATTCATATTCGGGATTGATTTGACTGAGTTCACTGGGGAACTCATCAAAAGTGAATGATTCATAATCGGGGAGAGAATTATGAGAATGAGAAGTGGTAATACCACTAATCTTCTCTCCCATATGATCAAAATGGAACGTTTGCAATTCGGGAATAGAATCATTGAACAAAAGTTCACTATCCTCAAAGGGGATAGGATATGAAGTAGGCTTTTCATCAAAAGCCTCGATTCTAGAAACGAGAAGATTAACATTCAATACTGTAAGACGAAGAGCTTCATCTTTGATTTCAGTGTCAATTTCTTCATCATTCTCTTCTTCTAAGCTGACTAGCTCAGAAGGTAATTCCTCCATATAACTGATGTCTCCACAAGATAAAGAATAGTCCTCATCAGAATCAGAGAACATCTCAATATGATCATTTTGGAAGACAAGAGGAGGAGGGATATCACACACATGATCAAGAATTCCCTGTGACTCTCCTGGGATTGGGACAAGGTCCTCAACACTAGACTTTATGAATTCGTCCGATTCCTTTTCAGGAACAGTGTCAAGAAGCTCATCCCCCATGTTTAGAGAGTGAGTGTGAACCTCGGGTGTGATAGCAGTAGACTAAGGGAGTTGAGAAGGACTAGCAGTTATGGATTCTACAAGTTCCATTATTTCAACTGCTAGTGATTCAGTCATATTCTTTTCTCCCTGTATTTCCACGGATGGAATCTCAACTGATGAACTTGATGAATAAAATTGTAGAATATCAAGGGTATCTTCATCATCATCGTCATCAAGAATGAAATGGAATTGAGAGCTAGATTTGAATGCTTTTTGTAGTCTAATTGATTCCCTAATAGTGTTTTCAATGGAAATCTGGGAATCTAATTTAGCATCCCGCTCTTCAGCTAACAAAACTTCCATGGATTTTTCATTTGGATTATCTTGGGAGGACATAGCCGACTCCTCCTTAAGTTCTTTTAACAAATCCAGAGTCTTCAGTAGAAGGTCTGTCGTAGTTTCATGAGGAGTCGCTTGAATCATTTGGTACTGTGGAGGTTGGTCTTGATACGAAGAGTCGTAATTGCTACAAGGAAATGGGTTCCCTGTTTGACAATCCGAGCTAGAGTGAGGACCTCCACAATACTCACAACAGTAAAACTGATGTGGCTGTGAGTTATGTGTGTTGTTGTCATAATTGTTATCAGGAACCTGCTCATAGACAAGCATGTTTCCCGATTGACAATCAGAACTGTAGTGTGAACCACCACAGTACTCACAACAGTAAAACTGCTGAGTCTCACAGTGTGGTAGCTGATGGAATAAATCAGTTGTGTTATGGTAGGAATAGGGATCCTGGTTATAGACAGACCCGTTTCCTGATTCCACCATGCTACAACTGGGGCAATTACCACCATTATAAGGACCACCACACCATTGACAATCAAGAGGGTGAGGATAAGACATAAAAAGAATCAAAGGTTTACAGAGGGTAAGAAATGAAGAATCAAAGATGTGAGAGGGTAAAGATGGATATTTTTGGATTTTTGAATAAACATCTTGTAAAAACAAAAATGAAAATATTTTTGGATTTTGTGTTTGTTGAAAACTTGAATAAAAATGTTTTTTGGAGTTGTTAACACTTTTAGGAAAAGTGTTAATGAACTTTTTGATTTTTTTTTTTTTTTTTTTTAAAAACTGTTTACAAAAACTGTTTACAAACGATGGTATATGTGCAAGTACGGGTCTGGAAATGCTTAAAACACGCTTACAGCCTCCCCGGCAGCGGCGCCAAAATTTGATTGGCGCAAAACCGTCAAGTCTAACAGACTTAAAACAGCTTAAACACAAATACAATTTAGATCAGAGGAATATAGTGGATTCCTAGGTCGTTAAGTCCCACGGAGGATGAATTGGTGTTTAAACAACTCAGATGATAGAATGATCACTAATGATAGTGATTAGTAAGGATTTCGATGGATAATTACCTAAAGAAAAGATTTACAAATTAAAGCGACTTAAATGCAAATTAAGAAAATTAAAAAGTTAAAATCTATTAAATAAACGCTATCACTATTTTTATAGATCGATGAACGTTTATAACCTAAAACTTAAAACTTACGTTTAAAATAAAATTACGTCTACGTACAAAATAAAAAGTGAGTTTTAAAGAAATAAAAGACCTATAAATATGAAAATGACATTTTTATAATCCTAATAATAAAAAGAAAATTATTAGAAAAATAAAATTATTTTTACAACTATTTATTTAATTATTATTATTTAAAAACTATTTATTAAGTATTTAAAATACACTAAAATACAAGAAAATACAAATTTAACCTAGAAAAATGAAATTATAACTTAGAAAAGTCTAAAATATGATAAAACTTATTTTAAAACTAAAAATATATTTTTTAGACTTTATATGTATTTATTATTAATTTAATACTATTTAAAACTAATAAAAATGCTAAAAAATACTTTTTAAACTAAGAAAATTATGGAAAAATACTATTTAGACTATTTATATTTATCTTAATCTAGGAAAATTGAAAACATATTTTTTTAAGCTTTTTCTGATTTTTTAGTATTAAAAGCTATTTAAAAAGGATTAAAAACTAGTTAAAATAAAGAAAAATAACAAACAGTGTAGGAAAAATATGAAAAATTCAGGAAAATGTTAAAATATTATTTAGAACCTAGGAAAAATAGAAAAACATGGGGTTGTGTGAGGAAAACTGGAACTGCTGCACAACTGCTTATTAATAAGCAATCTAAAATAAGCTATAAGCCACAAATGAGTACCAGCTGAACACAGAAGCTAAATAATGCTAAATTAAGCCTATCTTAACCTTTTAACAGTACTCTAGATCATTTAAAGAAGCTTAAACTAGTTATGAGCTTATTGGCTTATTAAAGCAAAACAGTGATTAGGTGGCACCTTTAAGCACTTACACAAGCTAGACAAATAAGCTAAAAGGGAAAACAGCTATTGGGACTTAAAATAGACCTGGCTAACTACACAAGGACAAAAAACCAGATCCTCACAAGCTTAAATGAAGCTTGTGAGAGGACTGCAAGAAGTGCCTGTGCACACTCAGTGAATACTGAGTGTGTGCAGGGCATATCTTGTCTGTTTAGAAGCTGATTAAAAGCTTATTAGAGCTTGAGAAATGGAAAACAAAACTAATATCTATACACTAGACCTACTGAACTTGCAAATCCCAAAGTTTCATAGATTTTGATGAAGAAAGGAATCAATGAGACTTCAACAAAGTTTTGGAAAAACTGGATTTTTCAAATCTTGACTTTTATCAACAGAAATGGAAAGTTGACTTTAGTGAAATTCTAACTGAATCTATGGACTTATTTTGTTGTAATAAGCTGCAATGAGGTTATCTATGTCTTTGGTAACAGCTTTTAAGCTTGTAAACTGATTTTGGCTACTCAAAATCCCAACAGTGGACTGCCAAAGGCAATCACATAAGATTTTGACTTTTTAACCAAAGAGGATTGGTATTTATGACAGAACTTGGCTAATAAGAACCTCAGTGACTTAGAATATCAACAATTAACAACTCAAACAACTTCAAACACATATTAACAAGCAAAACCAAACACCCCTTATAAAGACTGTTTTGAAGTATTAAGCAAGGAAACAGATTTTTAAACCAAAGGACCTATTAATTAGCTTATATTAACTACAAAGAGACAATATTAAGACAGGATTAACAAGTTTTAACTACTTGAACTAAGAAATGCAATATTTAAGAAAATGGCTTACAAAATGAGTTTAAGATCAAAACAGAATTGAGATCAAAGGATCAGTCCTACTACCTCCCATGAGGTTCTAAACCCAATAGCAGTCCAATTCCAGCTCTGCTTCAACTCTTGATCATCATGCCCATGTTTTTTGAATTTTAACTAATTTTTATCTTCAACTCTTAATTATCTTCAACTCTTGATTATCTTCAAGATTTCTACTCATCTACCTAAGTCTAATCAATCTCAACCTTAATCATCTTTCACGATCAACATCAATCAACAAATATGTCTCAACCACCTTCATCTAACTACTTTCCCTACAATTATAATAAACAACCACAACAACAACTCAGTCCACAACATTAACAAGTGGTATCAAGAGCCAAGGGATAGTTTAGGTTAATATTGATTAGATTTAATAGAAATTCGTACTTAAAAACGTGTTTTAGATTGAAATTTATGGACTTTTTGGACTAAATACGTGTTTCTGCGAGTTTCTGCGCGTTTTTTATGAGTTTTGGCGAGTTAGCCACGCATTCTAGCGAGTTTTTTGAATTTCTGCGAGTTTCTTATGAGTTTTGGCGAGTTAGCCATGAATTTTGGCGAGTTTCTTTGAGTTTCTGCGAGTTTCTGCGAGTTTTTTATGAGTTTTGGCGAGTTAGCCACGCATTCTGGCGAGTTTCTAGTTGAATTTCTGCGAGTTTGCAGTTTGGCGAGTTTCAAATTTGGCGAGTTTGAAATTGGCGAGTTTGAAATTGGCGAGTTTGAAATTGGCGAGTTTGAATTTGGCGAGTTTGAGACTTGGCGAGTTTGAGACTTGGCGAGTTTGTGATTTGGCGAGTTTGTGATTTGGCGAGTTTGTGATTTGGCGAGTTTCTGACTTGGCGAGTTTCTGACTTGGCGAGTTTCTGACTTGGCGAGTTTCTGAGTTGGCGAGTTTCTGATTTGGCGAGTTTCTGATTTGGCGAGTTTGCAAGTTTGGCGAGTTTCTGCAAGTTTGGCGAGTTTCTGCAAGTTTTGCTAGTTTCTGCCAGTTTTGCTAGTTTCTGTCAGTTTGGCGAGTTTGTAGTTTGGCAACTTTCTGCTTGGATTTCTGTGATCTAATCTACATAAACCTAAAATTTATCCTTTAAAGATCCATAACACATCATCAACACAAATATTAAAAAAAAAAAAAAAAAAAAAAAAAAAAAAAAAAAAAAAAAAATTCAAATTTTTGGGCCTAAATTCGAATTTTTCGGGTCAAATTTGGGGTCAAAATTGTCACAACTCAATTTTTTCTTACAACCTTAAAACTGCATTTTATAGTGAATTTCAAATTTTGGGGGAGAAAATTTTTCAGAATTATTTTTGGAGGGAAAATTAAAATTCACTAAATAAATCAACAACAATAATGTCTCAATCACCATATCCGAATTACCCTTACCCCTATTATCCTCAACAAGCTCCTCCACAACAACCTCCTCAACAAGGTCAACAACGAATGTCAATGGTTCCACAAATCCCTCAACAACAAACTTGGTTTTCTCAAATGTGTGAAGCTGTTACAAGTCAACAATCGATTCATGAAGCTGGGTCGGATACTCGTCCTCCAATGCTTACACCAGGCAATTATGTGCAATGGTCAAGTCGATTTCTAAGGTATATGGAACTCAAGAAACCTCATGGTAAGTATCTGAAGAAGGTGATATTAGAAGGACCATTTCAAATGCCAACTGAAACTATTCCCGGAGATCCTACAGCTGTTCCACCGAGACCTGATACTATCACAATTGTTCCACTTAGTCGTTTAACACCAGAACAACTACTTCATCTTGAAGCTGATGAGCTTGCTATGCAACAAATACTTCTTGGAATTCCTAATCCGATTTACAAAAGTATTGATGCACAGACAACTGCAAAAGCTATGTGGGAACAAATTCATCTTTTAATGGAAGGCACTGAACTGAATAAGGTCGACATGGAGTCTAAGCTATATCACAACTTTGATGTGTTTACCATTGAGCCTGGGGAATCACTTGAATCATATTATCATCGTTTCACAAATGTGGTCAATGATTTGCATCGACATAAGATTGATCTTCCAACAATTGCTATTAACACCAAGTTTCTGAATTCATTAGGACCGGATTGGCATAAGTATGTTACTTTTGTTCGACAAGTCAAGGATCTTCATGATGTTAAGTATGGGTTATTGTATGATTATCTGAAACATCATCAATATGAAGTTCTCAAAGATAAAGAAGCCCGTGGCACACATGGTTTCCCTCAACCACCAATTGCTGATCAGATTGCTCTCATGGCACATGGTTATCCAACTCCTTACCCAAAGTCAAATCATGCTTTCGATCAACAACAACGTCCCTTTAGTTATGCTCCACCTACACCTTCTCATCAACTCACACCTGAAGGAGATTCTAACACTGCATACTCTGCTCAAATCAATGATGATCAAGTCGATGCTTTTGAAGCGTTAAATCATGGAATGGCTTTTATTGCTAAAGCCTTCTCCAAGTTCTATACTCAGTCAAACAATCGTCTTCGTTCATCATCAAATCCCAAAAGTCACGCAGTTATCCAAGGTGGCAAAGTTGAGGTTCAGAACAGAACTAGTGGTCGTCGTATGATTACAAGTGGGTATTCTGGTAATTCTGGGAATGGTCAAACATCAGCAGGGGGATCGGGTAATAATAACTTCAAGAGAAATATTCAAGTTGTGGAAACAGGGAATTCACCGGCTTCAGGATCTACTATTCGTTGCTATAATTGCAAAAAGCAAGGACATCTTGCTAATGCTTGTCCTGAACCACGAACAAGAGGAGGAGATTACTATAAGCAAGTCATGCTGATGGCATACAAGGATGAAGCAGGAGGAGAACTCAGTGAAACTCAGCAAGGTTTTATGGCAGATACTCTCTCAGATGATGAATATGAAGATTTGGAAGCAAATGCTGCAGTTGTTTTGATGGCAAATATGCAAGAACATCACATCAGTCAAACAGAGAATGGACCGGTCTATGACACAGACGGTCTATCTCAGGTACCTGACACTGATATATGCCTCATAAATGCAATTGTGTCTGCATCTGCATCTGATGAGCAGCAATCTGTTCAACATGATTCATTATTTAATCATAATGAAGTTGATCAAATTAACCCCGTGGTTACATTTGATGACCTAAGTGATGATGAAAATAATGAGCATATTGAACAGAGTGAAGCAATTCATGGTCCAGATTCAGAATATCTGAATTCATTACTTCTGCCATTGCAAGCCAAAACTGAAAAATGTAATGAGATAAACCAAAACCTTAGGGCTGAGATTACTTCCTTGACTGCTGAACTTGAGAGTTGTCGAAAACGAATAAATGATTTTGAAACAAAAACCATTCGAGAAACAAGTTTTGAAGTGGCCTTTCAAAAATCTTACGTTAACGAACAAAATCTTCAACATCAAATGCATGAAATTGTTGCGTCAAATAACGAAAAGATTTCTAAAATTGAACAAGAAAAGTCTGAACTTCAGAAAAACATTGAAAATCTTCAAACAGAACTTTCAAATACTAAACAAGATTTTTCAAAAATTCGGTCAAATTTTTCTGAATTCAAGAAGAAATCTAAGAAACGCATTGATGATCAAATCGAGGAAATTCTTCGATTGGAAAGACGGTTAAAAGATTTTGGTACTGTTGTATATAAGATTGGTCACTCAGTAAAACAGATTGAAATGTCAACTTTACTTCCGAGTCCTGATGACTCAAAACGTTTTGCTCTTGGGTATAATCACCCACGTTTTCTTCACACAGCTCTCAAGGACATGCCCAAATTGTATAGTGCTCAATGTCTTTTAGATCCAAGCATGCAACTTGTTGTATTTGATTGTGAGGAACAATGGGCACAAGATGATCGAAGTCGCTTAAACATGCGACAAAATGGAATTTTACCATATGATTACACAAGAGAAAATGCGTCTTACAAACTAAATGTCATTTCAACACCATCGTATAATCTTTCTGAATTAACTGAGGCATCTTGTGTTGAAGGCCCCGTTCACAATGTTGCACAAATAAATGGTCCTTTACCGTCCTCTTGCAAAAGCAACTCATTGCCAAAAACTCCTAAATCTTGTTTAGTATTACGGTACTTTCAAACATTTATGGAAGATATTTCGTTTTTAGAAACGGCAATTGAGAAAAATTCTGAGTTAAAAGCATCTAATTTTCAATCTGCTTATGCAAGAGAGCAACGACAAATGTTTCAAACCCAAATCTCACCTCATGTCGCACATTTGCGTCTGTGTGCAACACACTGGGAAAGGGAACTTCAACAAGAGGTGACTTCAATGATTGAAGCTTTTAACACACTTGAAAACTCTGTTTCACAAGAACAATGCAAAAACCAAGATCTTAAAAATGCCTTTGATCAATTGTTAGAAGATGCTCTTTCTGCTAATATTGCTTCTGTGGTTATATATTGTGAATTTGCTTCTGTGAATGATACTGTGTTAACTGCTGAGAATCTCAATATGGTTCAAACGTTGGAAATGGACAATCAGATGTTAAGACATGAAATTGAGAAATTAAAAGAGGAAAATGAAAAAATGTTTTCACAAAATGATGATGTCCAATCTAAACTTTCAATGGAGATTTCTGAACTTAAACGAAGACTTCAATGGTGTCAGTCTAAGACAATTGAATCTGAAATTGCTTTACAAAATCACATGGAAAAGGTGTCTTTGGATCAGTCGCGAATTTCAAAAGTCGAATGTCTTGATGATGAAAATGCATCGTTAAAGTGTCAAATTTTCAAATATGAACAAGAGATTGCACAAGTCAAACAGGAATATAAAACGATTTTTGATTCTCTCAAAACTGTTCGTTCTGAAGCGTCAAAAGAACTTGATCACCATGTTGAATATACTCGACAAATGTTGGGTGACCAAGGAAGATTAAATTCCATAATTCAGGATCAAAAACACATCATCATTGAGCTTAAAGAAAAGCTAGCTAAACATGAAACTAGCAAGTCTAGTAAAACAAAAGTGATTGCTCCTGGCATGTATATAGTTGATAAAACTCAGGGAACTAATTTGCTTTCTTCCACTTCTACAGGAATAGTTGCGTCTACTAATGTTAGAAGATCCGAGAGTAAGAGACAACAAGAAAATACTAGGATCTCGCAATATAGAAAGAGCACTCGTCCGACATCAGAAGTAGAAGTTCATCTTAGGAAATCGAATAAAAATCATGTTGCATCTGCTTTAGATTCAAATTTGGCAAATTGTAATTCTAATGTCAGTGTAACGAATGATAAGTCTGTAAACGTTTCAAACGTTAATGCTTCCTGTGTTTTTTGTCGTAAAAGTATGATGTCTGGTAATCATGTAAAATGTGTTGCAAATTCCTCTAGGTCCACTATAGTTGCAAAATCGAATTTAGGGAAGGTGCACAGTGTAGATTCTGAGAAATCTGTAGACACACCCATTACTGCAAAAACATCTCCTAAGAAAGTGTTCTCACCTAGTGACTTCACTAAGACCAAAGCGAAAAATAATTGGTTATGGCAACAATGGTTGCAGCGTACCTCAAGTTTTAAATGGATTCCTAAATGTGCAAATGTATGTAACACTAACATAATGGAACCCACTAACTCTTTGGGTTCCACTGCTTCTATCATACCACCCTCTTTGTCTTCTTGTGTTGCAGGTGATTCAACTCGTTCTGTGGATTGTTGATAGCGGATGTACCCGGCATATGACAGGCAATCTAAAGCTCTTAGTAAATTTTGTTTCAAAGTTCATCGGTACTGTCAGATTCGGGAATGATCATTTTGCTGCAATAATGGGATATGGAGATTATGTTAATGGAAACATAGAGATCAGTCGGGTTTATTATGTTGAAGGTCTTGGACACAATCTTTTCTCAGTTGGACAATTCTGTGATGATGATTTGGAAGTTGCGTTTCGCTCCAAAACATGTTACGTACGTGATTTGGAAGGACATGATTTACTCACCGGCAATCGGAGCACAAATCTTTATACGATTCCTATGTCCGATATGATTGCATCTTCACCGATTTGTCTTCTCTCAAAAGCAGCTTCGACAAAATCATGGTTATGGCACAAAAGGCTTTCTCATTTAAACTTCAAAACCATGACTGAACTCGCTCGTCATAAGTTAGTTGATGGTCTTCCAAGGTTCCGATACACCAAAGATCACTTATGTTCGGCTTGTGAACAAGGCAAGAGCAAAAGATCTAACTTTCTCTCAAAACCATAACCAAGTTCTCAACATGTTCTTCACTTGCTTCATATGGATTTATGTGGTCCCATGCGTGTACAAAGTGTGAATGGCAAACGCTACATTTTGGTTATTGTCGATGATTATTCACGATGGACTTGGGTTTATTTTCTCCGCACTAAAGATCAAGCTCCAACAATGATTATCACCTTTCTCACAAAGATTCAGGTTCAACTCAAAA
Source organism: Chrysanthemum seticuspe (assembly GCA_019973895.1). Lineage (NCBI taxonomy): Eukaryota > Viridiplantae > Streptophyta > Magnoliopsida > Asterales > Asteraceae > Chrysanthemum > Chrysanthemum seticuspe. The sequence goes on from BPTQ01000002.1 coordinate 20,681,164, forward strand.
ACACTGTCCGCATTATAAGAACAGACAATGGAACTGAATTCAAAAATCAAACACTTCGTGCTTATTTTGAGAAAGTTGGAATCACACATCAGACCTCGATTGCTCGTACTCCTGAACAAAATGGTGTTGTTGAAAGACGAAATCGAACGTTAGTGGAGGCTGCTCGAACGATGTTGATTTTCTCACAATTACCGGATTTCTTGTGGGCTGAAGCTGTTTCAACTGCATGTTTTACTCAAAACCGTTCCATCATTCATACGCTCCATAATAAAACTCCATATGAGATTGTTCACAACCGCAAACCAGATATCAGATATTTTCATGTTTTTGGTTTACTTTGCTTTCCAAAAAATGATCGTGATGATATTGGTAAACTACAGCCGAAAGCTGACATTGGAGTGTTCATTGGTTACTGTGAAAATTCGAAAGGATTTAAAATTTGGAATCGTCGAACTCGACAAATGATGGAAACCGTTCATGTTAACTTTGATGAGCTTACCGAAATGGCTTCTGAGCAAAATCGCTTAGGACCCGCATCCAACCGTCTAAACTTTCCTTCTTCCTCAGCTGTTCCACCCATGGAATTCACTCGTCAACAATTGGAAACTTTGTTTGCTCCTCTGTTTGATGAGATTCCTGAAAGTAGTGCTCCAGATGTATCGACTGTTTCCGCTGCACACCCTGATCATAATCCAATACCCGATACACCTGCTCCAACAACAACAACTGTTGCACCAGATGCACCGCTGAATGATTCTCATTCAACAGAAGAACACATTGCATCCAACACTGACACAGCTGATGAATCACAAAATTATGAAGTACCCGCACCCGCAGATTATGACGGAAATGCTTTCTTCAATCCATTTGCTCCGGCTCCAACCATTCCTGACATTGGCGAGTCATCTTCACGCAATTTGGATCCGTCTAATATGCAGGCAACATTCAATCATCATCCTTCGACACATAAATGGACAAAAGATCATCCCTTAGTAAATGTGATTGGTGATCCTTCCAACCCAGTCATGACGAGACAACGACTTCATACTGATGCTGAAACTTGTGTTTATGCACTCACCGTTTGTCAAGATGAACCACGAAACATTAAAGACGCTATGACATATGACAATTGGATTGAATCAATGCAAGAAGAGTTGAATCAGTTCAAACGTCTCGAAGTCTGGGAACTTGTTCCAAGACCAGATGGGATTTATGTCATTGGACTCAAATGGATCTGGAAAAACAAACTGGATGCTGAAGGCAATGTTATTCGCAACAAATCTCGTCTTGTGGCTAAAGGGTATTCTCAAGAAGAAGGAATCGATTATGAAGAATCGTTTGCACCAGTAGCTAGGCTTGAAGCTGTACGGATATTTCTGGCATATGCTGCACACAAGAATATCACGGTTTATCAGATGGATGTGAAAACGGCGTTTCTAAATGGTCAACTCCGTGAAGAAGTTTATGTGGGTCAGCCGGAAGGATTCGTTGATTCAGAACATCCTAACTACGTGTACAAGCTCAAAAAGGCTCTTTATGGTCTTAAACAAGCCCCAAGGGCCTGGTACGACAAACTGTCAAAATTTCTTCTTGCTAATCAGTTTACCAAAGGAACTGTTGATCCAACATTTTTCATTCAACGTCACGGGGAGGATATTTTAATTGTTCAAATTTACGTTGATGATATCATTTTTGGTTCAACACATAAAAAGTACTCAAACGCTTTTACAAAATTAATGAAACAAAATTTTGAAATGTCCATGATGGGTGAACTAAAGTTCTTCTTAGGACTTCAGGTTCATCAATCTCCCCGTGGCATATTTTTAAATCAGTCCAAATATGCTCTTGAAATCTTAAAGAAACATGGAATGACCAGTTGTGATACTTATAACACACCTATGTCTGCAACGTCACCAAAGCTGGACGCTGATTTACATGGGAAAGTGATTGACCCTACAAAATACCGAAGTATTATTGGGTCTCTCATGTATCTAACAGCCAGCAGACCTGACATTGTATTTGCTGTATATCTTTGCTCCCGTTATCAGTCAAGACCAACTGAAAGACACCTCAATGAGGCTAAAAGAATCCTTCGCTACGTAAAGGGAACCATTCACTTGGGAATCTGGTATCCGAAGGATTCTGGTTTTGCACTAATCGCTTTTTCAGATGCTGATCACGCAGGGTATTTAGATACACGCAAAAGTACATCTGGTGGTGTTCAGTTTCTCGGAGATAAACTTGTGTCTTGGCAGTCAAAGAAACAAGACTGTACATCCATGTCATCAACAGAAGCAGAATACGTTGCCATGTCAGCATGTTGTGCTCAGATAATTTGGATGAGATCACAACTGATGGACTACGGCTTTGTATTCAACAAGATACCAATGTACTGTGACTCCAAGAGTGCTATTGCCATCTCCTGCAACACGGTTCAGCATTCCAAGTCAAAGCATATCGCTCTCCGATATCATTTCATCAAAGAGCATGTCGAAAAGGGTACAATTGAATTATACTTTGTGGGTACTCAATACCAATTGGCGGATTTGTTCACCAAAGCCTTGCCACCCGCAAGGTTTACTGAGCTTGTTCATCAAATTGGTATGCGGTGTTTGACTCCAGAAGATCTGGAAAATTTAATCAAACGTTCTTAAATCGTCAAACACTAAAAACATTTATTTGTAAATACATATTTAAAAAAAAAAAAAAAAAACAAAAAAAAAAAAAACAAAATACAAAAATATAAAATCTTTCAAAATCCAAAAAGATTTAAAAAAAAAAATAAATAAAAAAAAAAATAAAATAAAATAAAATAAAATAAAATAAAAAAAAAACAAAAAAAATTGTGACTTTGAAATTTTTACATAAACATTCTGTGATTCTATTTTTCAGTTAAACCTTGAGTTCGAATTTTCATAAGTACAACAAATCTGATTCAAATTCGGCTCAAGAAGGCTATCTCTCAAATATATTTCCGTATTTGAGGGGGAGTACTTTTGTTCAATGAAAACAAAATCTTATTCCACGAAAGGACCCTATGGTACGCTTCAGTGCTTCAATCCAAATTAAAGGAGCGAAAGCTTCTTAACTGTCTTGCAACAACAAATCTTTGTTCGAAATCAAATGTTCTTGAAATCCATTTCTTCCCAAATGAATTTTCAATGCCTCAAAAAGCATATTTTAATCAACATGTTTTTCAAAAACAACATTCATATGCTATTTTTGAGGGGGAGAAATGTGATTAAAATTGTTGATCAGGAAGTTATGGAATCTCATAACGTGCTCGACTCAGATATCACCAATGAATTGACGATCTTTGAATGTCAGTAATCGAAAAGATTTGTCTTTCAAAACTTATCTTAGTAGAATGTACCAATTCGAGACACTCTTGATTGACATGACCTTTGACGGGTCTAACCTCCTTTTCAAGGAGTGTTTACATCTTCAAGGTAGTTATTAGAGCTAGTTGTCACCTAAAAACTGACAATGTAACTCTTTAACTATACAAAGTAACCGTGTCTCGCGGGGAATTGTCTATCAAGAGTCGATCAATTCAAAAGTGCGAGCTCTACCCTCACTGTGCAGATTTCAGTCAAAACTCATAAGCACATGTGAAGGGGGAGTATTTCTAAAACACCAAAAACTCTCAAGGTGTTACCAAACATGTTTTTCATCATAAACATCTTGAGAGATTTTCAAGAAAAGGTTTTGTGGCAACATAGGATAGTCATGGAGTTAAAAGGTGACTAAGTTTAGGAATAAACGTCATATGATCCGCCAGAGCCGGAGGGATCTACCCAAGGACTCCACAAATAGTTAGTATTTAGAAGTTCTTAGGTATGATTGAAAAAGGAGAAAATGAGAATCGGAGAAAGAAGGAGTTGAAGAATTAAAAAGAAAAGTTAAAGAAAAGGGTGAAAAGAAATAGCCCTCCAAATTATTCAACTTAGGGCAGACACCGGGTTCAATTCATATGCTACTGGTTGTCACAAGATGACACCGGTATTGAAGACAAGTCGTCATGGACCCAGTGACGCAATGCACTAAACCTTCTAAGCCACTCAAGTTCTCTCAAAAGAGCTTGTTTCATTCTCACAGGGAACCCTACGTAATCTATCGACTCTCTCTTAGAGATTGTTGGTATTGAAGAAGGAGACCCTCTCCCTAGTCTCCGCTCAAGAAAATCAAAATGCACTAATCGAGTCTAGAGCCATGAGATTCATCAAAAAGATCTCTTAGGAACACTTATATATTTCATCACTTGTTGTCCAAACAATAAGGACACAAGTGAAATTTTTCCAGAGTCCTACGCAGATCTTAGCAATCTGCCAGAACATTTATGAGGGGATTCACAATTTTGATCCTCAGTGATTGAATGGAAATTCCTGCCAGGGTCAACATCAAACAGCCCTGACAGCAGGTCACTTCGGTAACTCCTTGTGGGTTACGCTTAGTGTGTCTCAAACGGTCTACAGTCGTGGGGTGATGCTTCGGTGTACCTCAGCGACTCATCTGAACTGTAGGTGTATTTCGGTACATCGTGTTATCTCACTTGTGGGACTCCAGTTCAGGAACAGCCTTTGTGAGAATTAGAGATGTGTTTTCACACTATGCTGTTAACACTTTCGAAGTTCAAACTTGTAAGCGCTGGATTATTTCTAACCCATGTTTTATGTTTTTCTTCTTATGGATGCTCACGGGTAGAAAAGATCGTGCAGACTTTTCACATGCTTCTACCAACATCAACACTAATTGAAAGTTCTCTCAAAAAGCAAAGAAAATTTCAGAAAGATTCTACATCAAAGTCAACGAATCTGCAAAGTTATGAGATAAAGATCAAAGTTAAAGATGTTGATAAAGGCAGATTTCACAACTGATCACAACAACAAGAACAAAGAACAAAGATGCAAAGAATCAAAGACGTCACAAGCCATGAACGCCAAAGAAGTTCAAGACGTCAAACGACCTAAGCAAGACAACAAATGATGACCAACCCTTAGGGGGAGATTGTTAGGAACATGTTTTAATTATCAAGTGTAGGTCATTTCATTTGTAATAGGTCGTTAATTAATATGGTTTATAAATGTTTGTAATTGATTTCACAGCTCATGTAGTAAGCCCATGAGCTGTGATAGAAGGTTCTTCTAGAACCAAGGGGAAACACCCCTACTTATGTAAACACTATAAATACCCCTCCCTAGAAGGGAGAGGGTTGTTGGTTCTAATTGCAATTATCATTTTCATTAATCCTTCATTAGTTCCTTCCACTTTCTCTCACTAAAACTTTCTCTCTCTAGAAATACATATTGTTATGATAAGATGGTGACCTAACAGAGTAATTTTTGGTATTTATGAATTTTGAATCTAAACTGAATGATAAAGGTTTTTAATAGCTTAAACACGCTTCTAAGAGCTTATATAAGCTTATTTAACCCAGAATAACAACCATAAGTAACATATGTCGAATTTGAGAATTTTAGCTTAAAAATGGTAAAAACTGAGTTCGTACACAAAACTTGAAATTGAAACTGGGATTATATCTTTATTACACTGGAAAATGATTACAAAACGCTTGAAGGTTTAAACATAAACTTAAAAACTTGAAAACTTAAAAACGACATAAGCTAAATCTAAACTACACTACTTTACTCTAATAATTCTTCTCCTCTGCTTCTTTCTTTCTTTATAGACATCCAAAAGTTTCCCACTGGCACTCTGAGCATTTCCCACCATTTTCCAGCCATTGATGTAGTCAAACAAATCTTGGCCATCAAATTTGCTTTTGGCGCCAAAAGTCTTTGGGTGGGTTTCTGCATTAATTGAGGTGATGAGTGTTTTGCAAGGTGTAAAGGGTGAGAGTGAGGTGATAGAGATGAGCTGGAAAGGTTGAAATGAGGTGGTGGTAGCAGGTGTTGGGGAATGGTTGGACACAGGTGGAGTTGGGAAGGAGGAGCTACAGTGGCGCGGGGCTTATCTGTTTTAAAATTTGGGCCGGGTCAATGGATTTGGGTTGGATTTGGGCTAAAGTAATAATAGGGTCCGTTTGTATTAGTAACTAAGCACAAGGACCAATCTTGTAATTTCTGTAAATTGAGGGACTGGCTTTGACAACTTTCCAAATTATTTTCAAGGGCTAAACCTGCCATAAATGATTAGTACAAGGATAATTTTGCATAATTTCTCATTTTAAAATATCCAAGGACTAATATTGCCATTTTTGTAATTCTAGGGACCAAACTTGTAATTTTCTCCAAAGTTATCATGAAGGACCAATATTGCCATTTATAAATAGTATAAGGTTTATTTTGATTATTTTCTTATTTTTTTAAAACCTTAAGGACTATTTTTGACACTTTTCCAAAGTTCAGGGACTAAAGTTGTCATTTTGTGATTTTTAAACTTTAAAGGGTTAGTTTGAACAACTTGTGAATCCCAAGGACCTAAAATGATATTTTACAAGTTTTTGAATTACCAGGGACTAGATTTGACAACTTTTGTAACTTGGGGGACTAAAACTGCCAATTATGCAAACTTGATACGTTTTTCATCAGATTTTGATGTTTTTGCATTTAAAACATATAAAACACTTGTTTGTGATATTTTTATCATTTTGAAGCATTTCTGAGTGTTTTCAGATGTTTTTGGCATTCTAACAGTATAAAAATGATGAGTATTTAGAAACTCATCAAGGGGTCAATAGAATGATCACATGTTGTAGTGGGGCATTTGATATCTGAAACATTGTCTTCAAGTTTCAATTGGATATATATGATCATACAATCCGTGCAAAACGGGTAAATGCATCTATTACTATTCTTAAATTTACCGTTGGGGAGCATTACGGGTTCGATGCAAATCTCGCAAGTGACCATTGTTTCTGCTTCTTCTAGATGTTGTTCGCTTTGATCTTGACTAGGGTTTTGTGATTGGGTTGTTTGAATTATATTACCCATTGGAAAACAATTAATGTTAGCGCATGCATGCAAGTTAAGTTAATTTATAGGTTGTTGGGATTTATAACAAAAACTTTTGGCAATATGAGTTGGATTAGTACATGTAATTCAACCTAACCGACTAGGGCCAAGCATCGATCTAAAACCGACCCGAATCGACAAAACCAAAATCCGAAAATCGTAAAAAAACATAAACCATCATCGAACCGAATATGGTCGGTTCGGTTCGGTTCGATTTAGGTGTGTTTATGTGTGTTTTTGTCGGTTTGGGTCAAACAGAACTAAACCGACCCGAAAACGAAAATCATGAAAAACCTAAACCGAACTAAAGGGTTGTCGGGTCGGCTTGGTGTTTGTCGATTTGATTGTTTTTGTCAATCCGATTCTGTTTTGAACCTTCCATGCTCAGCCTTATAACCGATATACACATATTTGTAGGATTTGTGTTAAAATTTAATAAATGATAAATACATTATATTTTGTTGCTTAAAAAAGTATGACTCGTTTGACATGTGATTTTTGACGATGCTATAATGTTATCACAAAAACATTGGTTGAAATTTGAAATGTAGCTTAATCCAATTGATTGTATATTATCTAAACCCGAGGGACCAGAAATGCAAATAAATTGACTTTTGGAGTCAACCCCAGTTGCCTTTTATTCTTTGTAACTTTTTTTTTTTGAAAGGTGAATTTCTTATAAAGTGCTTCGTGTCGCGGATCGACAGCGGGAGGTCTACACTACGTTGTCTAAACCGGGTCCGCGCTAGAGAGCTCCCTCGAAGCGGAAATGCCTATTTCAAATACCCGATGGGGGGAAAACCCCGTACTAATCCGCCCGAAGGCACGACAATTAATATGGGTAAACCCTTGCCTTTTCCAAGATTCGAAGCTGGGGTTACCAAGCCCAAACCCCTTCATTAAAGGACTACCTTGAAGGAAAATCCCTCATTCAAACCCCTTGCAGGATTTGAACTCAAGACCTCCCTCCCCCAAGAGCCCCTAAGGACTCCAAGGTGGCCAACTGAGCTAAGCCAGTTGGTTTTTTATTCTTTGTAACTACATTTCATCTTCCATTTTGATGGCTGTCATTCATACTAACACTTCACTCTCAAAGACTTTTTCATCCATTAGTAAACTGTAAGTCTTCTTCTTTATACTCTAATTACTTTTAATATTGTCTCACTTTATTACATTACAATATAATTATCATCCAATGGGCTATATGACAAGGTTTAAACAACTACATATCTTAATCTTTAATTTAATAACCCAAATTTTGGACAGATCTGAGGAAAAATAGTGTCCAAATTGCAATTAGTTATCTTCTTTTGTAATTAACATATACTTTACGTTTTCAAAAGACAAAAAGAATAGTATCCACATTACTTTGGTAAACTGTAATTTGTATATTCCAATTACTTCCCTCCATGGGCTAGATAACAAGGTCTAAATAAATAAATACCTTATTAATAAACCCAAAACTTTATAGAATTCCAAATTACATTTTATGAAATGCAATCCTACAAGCTTCTTTTTGCAAACTCACTTGCCTTTATTTTTTAAGTCTTTTTAACTTTGAGCTTCAACAAAAAAATAAACTGCAAGTCATTTTACTTTTTATGTTTGCCCATTATCTTATTAACTTATCATCCAATGGGCCAAATGACCATTTTAAATAACCAAATAACTTAGGACCGTTTGGTTTGTAGATAGGTATAAGATTTGGATTTGGATTTTGATTTTGTATAAGTTTTGAATTAAATGAGAAAAAAGAAAAATAAAGGATTGATATATTATTTTATAAATAAAACAAAGATTTTTTTAATTATTTTTTGTAATTAAAAAATAAAAAATAATAATATGTATGGTTAGAACAAGCTAGAGATAAAACATGTTAGTGAATTCTTTTCAAAAGCCACCTATGGTTAGTGTAACGCATCTATCATTCAAATCATGTGTCAGAAAAAAGAAAATTTATACCAAACATTGGATTTGATTTTTCTATGATTTTAAGGACCCGCATACCCCTATACCAAACGGGTACTTATACTTGTGATAGGTCTAAATGTTAAATTAACTATGTTCGGGAAATTAATAAGGCATAGGATTTATATATGAGAACTGATACATAGGCCTAAAAGTGGACATAAAAACACTTGGCAAGATCCTGACGGCTGCAGACAGAGACCCGCTTATTTTACAACCCGTCAGAATCTTGCCAAGTGTTTTTAGGTCCACTTTTAGTCCAAGTTTTAGGCCTATGTATCATTTCTCTTTATATATACGTAAGGTATCACTCGTATCCATATTTCTAACTTTGTCCGACTTTTGATGTACCATGAAGAATATAAAATAATTTGATTAAGATTGTAACATTTTATCTCCACAAAACATTTTAAAATTGGATAAACACCATTTATCAACCATCTATTTTTTCCCATGTCTCATTATTCATACCGATCCCACAAAAAACTCATTACGCATTACCTAAATTTACACCGTTGGTCCTTATGATTGCACCGTTGGTCCTAACACCTCCATTATATGTAACGGTGGTTACTTTTATTCGTTAAGTGTGACAATAGATACTTTTACGCATGGTTACACGTGCATACCCTGTGTAAAAATTTTGTAGTGTAAAAAAATGTGTGATTTCTCAAATCGAACTAAAAATACACTACAAATTTATGTTTGCATACCCTCTAAAATACATGAAAATTACGAGTGGATACCTTAATCTAAGTCACCATTGCTTGAAAGAAAAAAAGAGAAAAAAAAATACAGTAAACACTGTGATTTTGAAGCAGAGGTGCAGACGAATGTGTTGAAAAAGAAGGAGGCAAATAGACACTGAGATCTAAATGGTCAATGTGTTTTTTACTTGGCCTAGTTGTGTTGTAAAGTTTGTCCAACCATTGAGGCCCAACTAACTAATATTAGATTATTAGTAAAAGTTTACAACCTACGTATAGTGGCCTCACTTTAGTTTTTTCGTATTTATAGTTGTTAATGATTATTTGTCTTTGAATTAATTAAAATGATTAGAAGTTAAAAATAATGGTTATAGGTAATCACAAGATATGAAAATATGGTTTAACCTTTTAAGCTATTTGGTTAACAATTAAACCAAATCAAATTTAATTAGATACTCGAAACTTACTTCCAATTCTATCTTGCATAGACCAAACTTCACAAGCCAAATCATCGTTAATAACTTAGGACCCATAAACAAAATTATCGTGCATAATCCAAATCCAGGAAAACCCGACCCGAAAAAAACCCGACCCAAAAGCAAAATTTTTAATAGCTCTCGTAAAAATCGTGCATACCTTATTCGGGAATCCTTGATCCGCCACTGGTTAGGACCAACGGTGCAACCATGAGGACCAACGGTGCAATCATAAGGACCAACAGTGTAAATTTAAGTAGTGCATAATGAGTTTTTCGTGGGTTAAGTATGCATAATGTGACATGGGAACAAGTAGATGGTTCCTAAATGATGTTTACCCTTTAAAATTTTAAAAACGTGTCTAGCCTTTCGACGTTGTTGTAGTCCAATATTTTATATTGTTTCGATTTTAATTTGTGTAGCTATCATTTTTAAGACACAACGTATGAACCCGAGTCACATATTTAGTAACGGGATTTTTTTATGAATTGCAATCATACAAGCTTCTTTATTCCAAGTTATAAATATCTGTTTTAGGGCAGATAAAAATCTTTGTCATGGATACTTTGTACTATTATTGATAATGCCTACTCTGTTTGATGATCTTTACTTCTGAATGCAGCTCAATCTCATTATTGATAATGGCTAATGCGTCCATCCCTCATCGGTGGAAATATGATGTCTTTGTAAGTTTTAGAGGGGAAGATATCCGCAAAAACTTCATGGATCATATGTTCAATGATTTCAAGCAAAAAGGAATTCATGCTTTTAGAGATGATAGAGAATTGCCTAAAGGAGAAGAGACATCTCCTAATCTCTACAAAGCCATTGAAGAATCGAGGTTTTTGATTGTTATCTTCTCCAAAAATTACGCTTCTTCATCATGGTGTTTGAGGGAACTTGTCAAAATACTCGAGTGCAAGCAAATGGGAGTGCCTAAACACGAGGTTCAAATCATCTTTTATGATGTTAAACCTAACGTGGTGAGGAATCAAACTGATAGCTATGCTGAAGCGTTCGCCAAACATCAAGTTTCAAATAGACCAGAGATCGACAACTGGAAGGAAGCTTTATCCATGGCGGCTAACTTATCTGGATGGGATCTCGAGGACATGGCAAATGGGTAAAGTTCTTGTTTTGGTGTATTAGTCTTGTAGACTAAAGCTTAATACTATGTAGTTTCTCTTACTTATTGTGTCTTTGTGGTTAACAGGTTTGAGTCCAAGTTCATCGATTCCATTTCCAGAGAAATTCTCAAAAAATTATGTGACGGACCCTTACATGTTGGTGAGAACCTTGTTGGCATCGATTTCCATTTCGACAAATTAAACTTGTCACACTTCGTTGTCATATAAGGTTAACATGATTGGAATATGTGGTATGAGCGGAATAGGAAAGACGACCCTTGCCAAAGCTATTTATAACTTGATGTATGTCCACTTCGAAAGAAGTTGCTTTTGTGAAGATGTCAAAGAAGTCGAAGAAAAACAAGGCCTAACTCAAGTCCAGATGCAAATGATTGGTAAGATTCTGAAAACAGATGATCTGAAGATATCAAGTGTTGGAGAAGGTTCTATGGTAATAAAGCAAAGGATGGCATGTAAGCGGATGCTGCTTGTTTTGGATGATGTGAATAAGGCAAAGCAGTTAGAAGCACTAGCAGGTTCACCTGATTGGTTTTTCCGTGGAAGTCTTATTATTTTCACTGCTCAAGACAAACACTTGCTAGGATCTCATGGAGTGGATAGAATCTATGAAATGGAGTCTTTACATTATTATGAAGCTCTTGAACTCTTTAGTTTGAATGCATTTGGTGAAAGGCATCCTACAGAAGATTTTGTAGAATTTGCTTCCCAGATTGTCAAATATTTGCATGGTCACCCTTTGGCTCTCAAAGTTATTGGTCGATCATTGAATAAAAAATCTGTAGAGTTTTGGGAAGGCGAACTGAAAAGACGCCAAACATATCCTAGTCCAGATATACAACAAAAACTTCTACCAAGTTTTGATGGGTTGGCATATGATGAGAAAAGAATGTTTCTTGATATTGCATGTGCCTTCATCGGGGAAAAAAAAGATTTTGCTGCAAGTGTACTAGACAGCAGAAACTGTTCCGCAAATGTTATTGAAGTTTTGGTTGATAAATTCCTGATAACAGTATCTCCAAGTAATATATATATATGTCTCTTCAAATGCATGAATTGATTCAATGCATGGCAAGGGAAATTATACGCAAAGAATTCAGCATGCCTGGGAATCACAGCAGAAGATTGTGGATTTCATCAGAGGATGATATACTGAATGTAAACAAGGTATTAAGTGGCATATGATTCCTTTTTCAAAATAAACATTACATTTGAGTATATGCAATTGCCTTTATTTTTATTTATTTTTTTAATAAAAGCGAGTACATTCTGTTATTTGTATCTGTTGGTTTCTTCTGGATTTCACAGGTTTTGTTTTGTATAATCAGTATGTATGAAAAGAGTGTTTGCGACAAAGGGCTTGTAACAGATGAATACAAAAGAACCTTGATAAAGACTGAATATGAAACACAGTTGAATACTAATGAATTGTATTGAATTGACTTGCTGAATGTTTACAGAACTTTGTCCCTATATATACTAGATGAAACGGTACCAATAAACAAGAGAATACCGTTTCCCTAAAAACTAAACGACACATCCTATTCTAAACGTTATAACCGTTTATACCCATTCTAAACTATACTAAACCGACCCATGTTGACCCAGCCCATATCTAATGTTTACAGGATTCTAAACTTTACATAATACATACTAAACTATTCTAATTTACACCAAGACCCCTATATTTAGTTTATACTCCAATACTCTTCCTTAAACTAAATATAGTTAAAGGTCTTCATTCTCGATTTGTCTTTACAGTAGTGCTGGTTCTTCATCACCCCACACGAGATGTGCCTCTTCTTCCTTGTCTTTCTCTTTGTCCCTTCGCTTTGTACATTCGTATGCGAAATGGCCATATTCACCACATTCATAGCATTTAAATCTACTCTTGTCATTGCTTGATTGACCAACACTTCGTCCACGTCCTGTTCCTCTTCCACGTCCTCTACCATTAAGCCTGTTTCCAGAATTATTTGTACTTGCTAACAGTAATTTCCTTGGATCATACTCTTCTGGTTCATCAGTACTCTTAATACGTTCTTCATATGCTGTTATTCTTCCAACGGCTTCTTCGAATGGCATGGTATCTATTTCTGAGTATTGTTCAATGGTGGCTACGATCGGTAAAAACTTCTTTGGAACCGAATTTAGTAACTTCCTGACAATTGTCTCATCTTTGAGTGTCGAACCAAGGTTTTTAAACCTTGCCCTTATACTGCCCAATCTTCCAGAGAAGTCACTTATGGTTTCATTTTCTTTCATCTTTAAGGTTTCAAATTCGCTCCTTAAAGTTTGTAGTCGTGCCTTCTGAACGAGATCTGCTCCAACATATAGAACTTTGATTGCATCCCATTCTTCCTTTGCACTTTCGTATTGTGCAACTTGCATTAAAATATCTCCCGGTAACGTTTGGAAGATCATTGCTTTCGTTGTATGTACCTTCTTTTCATCCACCTTTTCTGTTGAACCAATAGTTTCCCAAAGACAATAAGTCTTTAAAATCGTTTCCATCAGAATTGCCCATGTTGTGTAATTGGAGTCCGTCAACTGTGCGCATTTAAGTGCTATATTTTCTTGAACTTTAGACGTACTGCTTCCTTCTTTATCGTTGGTCATGCTTTCTTCCTTTCTCTCTTCTTTCTTGCTTTGACGTGCTTTAGCCTTTCTTGCCTTCTTTCTTCCTATCTTTCTTTCTTTTGCTTGTACCACACAGGTTTTTCTTTTGCTTACTTGATCGTACCACACAGGTTAATACCACAAAGGTTTTACCACGTAGGTTTGTTCCACGAAGGATTGTACCACGGAGGTTTGTTCCACGGAGGTTTTACCACGAAGGTTATGATTTCTTTCTACTTCCACAAATCAATTCAAGTATAATATGGGATTTCCAGATCAAAACTTAAATGGAATTCCAACTTACTATCAACAATCGAATTCTTAAACTGTGATTCTAACTTGCAAATAAACTTAAAACTTTTAATTCCCACTAATTATACGTATCCTTCCCTTGCAAAGTTGCAACAAAAAAATGAAAACACCCACCAAACAATGTTTTCTTTCTTATCCCTCTACCCTATAATATATTGATTCAGTGTTCAAAGAAAAAAAAACAAACCGAAATTAGGGCTTGTACTTGTTCTTCTTCGCTATGATGATGATTTGGGTAACCACAATCGGTGGTTTTTGTCTTCTCCTGATCAGACTTCGCCTTCTTACTTCTCCAATGAATGAAACGGGTAATCCTTCTTTCTTCTTTCCTTCTTACTTGATTGATTCCCGGAATCGTTCTCGCTCTTGATACCAATTGTTGGTTTCTTCTGGATTTCACAGGTTTTGTTTTGTATAATCAGTATGTATGAAAAGAGTGTTTGCGACAAAGGGCTTGTAACAGATGAATACAAAAGAACCTTGATAAAGACTGAATATGAAACACAGTTGAATACTAATGAATTGTATTGAATTGACTTGCTGAATGTTTACAGAACTTTGTCCCTATATATACTAGATGAAACGGTACCAATAAACAAGAGAATACCGTTTCCCTAAAAACTAAACGACACATCCTATTCTAAACGTTATAACCATTTATACCCATTCTAAATTATACTAAACCGACCCATGTTGACCCAGCCCATATCTAATGTTTACAGGATTCTAAACTTTACATAATACATACTAAACTATTCTAATTTACACCAAGACCCCTATATTTAGTTTATACTCCAATAGTATCTAGGTAGCAGAAGAAGTTGAAGTTCTAGTCCTTTTGCTAAAGAAAAACTGTCAAAATATTCCCATAGATGGACAAGCTCTTACACGTATGAAAAACCTGCGGATACTAAAAATATGCTTTCCGAAAGTCGAAGGACGTTGGCAGCCATTTGCAGTAAACTTTTCTGGAAGACTGGATTTGTTGTCCAATAAATTAAGGTTGCTTTATTGGCATGGATTGCCTTTAGAGTCCTTACCTTCAGATTTTTATCCTGAAAACATTGTTGCCATCGACTTGTCTTACAGCCACATAAAACAACTTTGGACAACACCAAAGGTATTTACTTGTTCATACATGTGTTCGTGTTCGACACTTAGAGATATAAGAACTAATATTTTTTCTATTGATGCAGTGCTTAAGAAGGTTGAAAGTAATGAAGCTAAAGCACTGTTGTAACCTAACAACCACCCCTGACTTCTCAGAGATTACAAGTCTTGAAGAGCTAGATCTTGAAGGTTGTGTGAATTTGGTTACAGTTCATCCATCAATTGGAATGCTCAAGAGACTTATTGTCTTAAATATGAGAGACTGCAGACGGGCTGCGAGTTTTCCTAGCAAAGTGGAAACGGATTCTCTTCAGGTTTTGAATCGCTCAGGATGCTTAAATGGCAGCCTGAAGCCTTTTGGTCTAGATGCTGGACTTAAATCTCTGGTCATATTGAACCAACAACATCCCCAAAGATCAGTTTCATTGGGAGGTTTACATATGTTGAAGTCCCTGAATTTAAGCTACTGCAATTTAGTACAAGTGCCTGAGAGCATTGGAGGCTTATCATGTCTAGAGGATCTAAACTTAAAAGGGAACAATTTTACTAGCTTGCCTGGAAGTTTCAATCAACTATCTAGTCTTGGATGGCTTTATGTTAATGGATGCAAGAAGCTGGAAGTGTTGCCTGAACTTCCACATTGCCTAGATTATCTTAGTGCATCTGATTGCACCTCCTTATGTTCAATTAAGGGATCAAACCCAATCATGAGCGGAAGGATTACTTGTCTCAACAATTGTCCAAAATTGTTTGAGAATCTTGCCATTGATAGCAAGGTGTCGATATCGGAGACTGAGTGTCGCGACTCATCTGTAACTTCCCAAGGCTCTACAAACCGGTTTTCTTCTTTCCTTCGTTATGCGCATAACAGATGTGGATTGTTCCGTTTGCCCGGAAGTTCCATTCAGAATATGGATATATATTATCAAGGAAATAGCATTCCAAATTGGTTTACAAATAAAAGTATGGGAAATCAAGTAAAGGTCGAATTACCATTAGATTGGAGGTTCAGTAAGTTAAGGGGATATGGAATTTGTGTTGTTTTTAAGAGAAAAAAACCTTCCACAGATTTTGGATACCGTGTAAAGAACTTTGATGGAGCTGATTTGGGAGGATGCTATCCATACTACTATTGGGAATATTTTAAGGATAAGCCAATAAGAATCGATGAGTCAGATATGATATGGTTGCATTATATGACGAAAGAAATACAGGGATGGGAGAAAGCAAAGAATTTTGTAACATTTTGTTTTAAAGAGAATGAAGAAATTGAAGTGAAGGAGTGTGGTGTAAGACTTGTTTGTGATGAAGAAGCAGACGTGAGTATGTTCCAAGACCTCCCAACTCTATCAGAGCATGGTGGGGCCTTGTGCCAGTTTGGGAATTGTCATATTGACTGGTCATGGTAGATTGGTAGTCCAAAAGAAAACTTCTATTATACTAGTAATAATTTATAGATTGTAACTTTTATTTGGTCGTTTTATTCAATGATCTTTGATAAATCCATGTGTTTGATGAAATGCATGAGTAGAAATCATTTACTATAAATCCTTGCTCATCTGTAATAGTTTTGTTTGATTAAATGCATATGTGTATAGTAGCTACTACTCTTCAGCTTGTTTGTATAGTTTTTTTTTGGATTTCCAACTGATTAAGAATAGATTGTTGTCTTTTGAAGTTGCGATGTGTACAGTAAGATAAGAAACTTTGCTGCGGTTTATGTCATAGCAATTAGGTGACGCTATCATGTTAAAGCAATGCATCTTTGTCGGAAAAACTTGACATATGTTTTGATTGCCGAAAACATTCTTCTTGATGCTTACATTATGCATCTCTTCTGTGTGGCACGTATAGCTGAAGCTTAGTTCTTTGAGGTACCTACCCAACATGCAAGATGCTACGTGTTTTGACACATCACATACGGGTCAGATTTCAACCCGTTTCCCAAAGATGCATCTTTTACCATTTACGTGATTACACATTCAAGAGGGGCACATTGGTTCAAAAGGATTACTAGCTCCTCACCAATATACTAGCATAGAAGAGTATTAATCACCGCTTCAATTCCAAGATTGCCTTTCCCTTATCCTTGATCCACACCTTCTTTGTACCTGGGACAATCTGGACAAACAGAGCTCTTGTCTAACACCAAACTCATTACCCACACCCAGGTTGTCAATAGCTTGTTCCTCCACTCCACTCCACCTCACAGGTTCTGGTATGGTCCAGTTCTTTTTACTGTTGAGAATACACTCAGCAGTGAAAACAGCAGCTGCGGCTAATAATCAGTTCCTTGAGGTAGCTGCCGACATGTGTTTCGACCCATTTACATACGGGTCAGATTTCAACCCGTTTTCCAAAAACAACATCTTTCGCTATATGCATGATTACACATTCAAGAGAGGCACGGAAGCGGTATTGACATGGATTCAAAAGATTAGTCATCGCTATGTACTACTATATATTCCAAGATTGCCTTTCACTTATCCTTGGACTCCACCTACTTTGTACCTGGGACAAACACATATACATAAACATAAATAAAGTTCTTGGAATCTAACACCAATTGATTCTCACCATGCCCTGCATCAGGCTGTCAATATCACCCAGGTGGTTTCCTTGAGACGATATGGATATAATTGTACTTTCTACTAGTCCAACTGAAAACCTGTATAGGTGGTGCTTCTTGTTATACCACAACTATGGTATTCTTTTATCATTTTGACAGTGTGTTTCTTTAATTGACCCATATTAAAATGAGCTTTTCATTACCACACAGAGGTGTATGTTGAAATGTATATCAGTAGAACTTATTGACTATTTTATTGGCAAACTGTTTAGCAGCTATTACTTGTCAACTTGTTTAAATTTGCTACCTGCCGATGTGTAAGTGCAGTTAAGAACATTGTGTTTTGTTTTGAATTTGCTGCAGTGTGCATCTCTGGAAAAGATTATCGACCATGCTTGTCGAGACTAAGTTCTGGTTTGCCAGTTGAGGTATAGTTTACTCATCATATTTATATGGCCCAGTTTTGTATGCAGCTCTTCATCAACCTTACGTTTTTGAGTTTTTATAACTAGCTAGCTGGGAAATTTGCCAGGGCTAGATATGGCTGAGTGTTATTAATATGCATTTTACAAGAGACAATGTGAGAGCACCCTCGAAAAAAAAATGCTAGTTGAAAAACAATTGATCACTAGAGTGTCAAGAGGCTCAAGGAAGCTAAGAGTACGGTTGCATTTGGAGACATATATTGTTAAACAATTTTAAGAATCCTTGACCGTGGTCTTTACTTTCTTCTATATAT
Organism: Chrysanthemum seticuspe; assembly: GCA_019973895.1. Classification (NCBI taxonomy): domain Eukaryota; kingdom Viridiplantae; phylum Streptophyta; class Magnoliopsida; order Asterales; family Asteraceae; genus Chrysanthemum; species Chrysanthemum seticuspe. The sequence goes on from BPTQ01000002.1 coordinate 20,699,783, forward strand.
ATTTTTAGGCCCATCCACCAAAGATGATCAAATCGTAGCACGCTACGCTTATTAAGCATACTTTCACTTTCACTGATTGACGAAGGTTATCAAATGAAGTTTCATTCATTTTAACTGGTAATTTCATGTAACATAGGAGGAAATTGATTGTTTTATAGGTTAAATGTTCACCATAAGTTGAAGAAACTTCAAGCAATTAGATTGATATATTAATTGATTAATTCAACAGGATCTAATTAGCAGGAAATTTACAAGAGAGTAGACTATTGTAGATTGACAGCATCATGTGGTCCAGTCTAAGACTATTGCTGATCAAAATAAATAACATATGTTTTCTATTTTGATATATTTATTTATTTATTTATTTATTTTTTATTTTACTTTTTCCTTTATATATTGTGGTCATTGATTATGTGAAAAGAAACCAATTCAAAGATACTTGAATTCAAAGTGGATTTATGATATCTGAATTCTAATGCGAGTTGACAGATGTCGAAATAATACTTAGATTTCGAATTTGATAGAGATATCTGCATAATATACAATCAAAGTTTAAACATTACATCTAATGATATACAATTATTTGTTGGTGTGTATGTCCCAGAACAGGGTAAGATAATCAATGTCAGCAGAAACAAATACCACTAGGTGGTTACCGGATATCACTTGGAATCGTGTTATCACTTTCCAAAGTAAACTATTCGACCCTAATGCTTGGGTTACACGAATATCTACTTGGGATAAGACCAAATGTAGTTATATAATTAGGCACAATTCAATAACCCTTGCGCTTATAAGTGTTAATCGTTTTCTGTGTGTTCTTCATGCATAATCAGATCTCTTATTTATAGGAGATTACTCTTAGCTAGTCAAATGGAATTATGAGTATTAATCGGCCCATTAATAGCCTCATAATTGTCCCCATTATAGCCGTTAGTGGTTACATGACCAATTAAACGTGGTCATTAAGCAGTTGTAACTGCCATTTAGCAGTACTTTAACACTGGCAGTACTTTAACACTAGCAGTACTTTCATACCATTAGCAGTACTTTCACACTAGCAGTACTTTCATAGCACTAGCAGTGGATACACTACTTCAGTGGAAACACACACTGCTTCAGTGGAAACCACAACTTCAGTGGAAACACTGCTTATCAGTGGAAACCACAAGCAGTACTTTCCACAAGTAGTACTTTCTACTAGCACTACCAATACAAACCACTACAAGAGTCAGGGTGTTCATGGACCTTATGGGTGTACACTCCGTACCTCCTAACCCATTACAAGGTGTGAACTAATCCCACAAGTGCACTAAATTTTCCAACAATCCTCCCTAAATTTAGTTCACTTCCTTTGCATGAAAAATAAACATCAAGCAAAACATGTGCATAAACGAAAATGTCCTGAGGATTGAATTTCCATCTTAGTAAATTACACGTTCAAATATTCGAGAATCAGGGTGTTCAAAAGAATTGAACCCTTCAACCCATTTGAATACCTGAAGATAAAATACACACAAGTTTTCAAACACTTATCAGCTCCTGACACTATACAAGCCATGTGTCCATATCCAAATTCATAAATGTTGTAAAAGCTAAAAGTCCAAAGCTTTCTGAAGCGGCAAAACTTCAACATTTACATAGGTGGTACCTCTTTATTCATGCTCCTTCCGAGCACTTTTTCAAAGAAAATTAACCATTAAGAAGTAAAGACTTCATCCTCCTTTCAGCAGGTTCTGAGCACAACCTTGGGATGTAAATAAAACATGTGCTCCAGTCCACTGAATGTTCAGTTTTCCACATTGAACTCAGCTCCCAAGTTTCCTTAGGAGGGAGTTAGGTGTCCTCGCATTCAGTGACTAAGTTGGACTTAAACCCATCCCTTTAGCAGACTTTATAACCAAGTCTCTAGCCAGACCCTTCGTCAAGTGATCAGCTAAGTTCTGTTGAGATCTCACAAACTCTATATATACCACCCCATTCATGATAAGCTCACGAATCATGCTATGCCTGACACCTAAGTGTCTAGACTTACCATTGTACATCTGGCTATAAGCCTTAGCCAATGTAGCTGTACTATCACACCGGATAGAAATAGGTGCTATAGGTTTAGGCCACAATGGAATCTCAAGAAGCAAGTTTTTCAACCATTCAGCTTCTTTACCAGCAGCTGCTAGAGCCACAAATTCAGATTCCATTGTTGAACTGGTGATGCAAGTTTGTTTCTTGGATGCCCAAGAAATTGCACCTCCACCAAGTAGGAATACCACTGGTAGACGAATTGTCTTCAGTGTTACTGATCCAACTTGCATCAGTGTAACCTTCCAACACTGATGGGTAACCAGTATATGAGAGACTATAATCCATAGTTCTCTTCAAATACTTCAGTACCCTTTGAACTGCTTGCCAATGATGAGCACTAGGATTACTAGTATACCTGCTCAATTTTCCCACTGCAAAACCAATATCAGGTCTTGTACAAGTCATGGCATACATCAGGCAGCCAATCACCCTAGAATACTCAAGTTGAGATACAGCTTTGCGATTATTAGGCATTAGCTTCTCACAAGTATCCATAGGTGTACTCACTGGAGTACAATCAAAGTAATTGAATTTCCTCAACACGTTCTCAATATAATGAGACTGAGAGATAGAAATTCTTTTACTTTCATGTTTAATCCTTATACCAAGGATAACATCAGCCTCCCCCATGTCCTTCATGGAGAACCTTGATGACAAAAATTCCTTTGTCAAGTCAACCTGATTTTGGTCAGTGCCAAAGATCAACATGTCATCAACATATAGACAAATGATGACTCCTTTACCAGAATTATCAAATTTGCTATATACACATTTGTCAGCCTGGTTAAGAACATAACCACTAGACAAAACCACTTCATCAAAATTTTGATGCCATTGCTTAGGTGCTTGCTTAAGTCCATAAAGAGACTTAATCAGTTTACACACCTTGTTTTCATTGCCATGCAAGATGAAGCCCTGAGGTTGGTTCATATAAACCTCCTCTTCCAATTCACCATTCAAGAAAGCTGTCTTCACATCCATCTGATTAATAATCAGATTGTGAATAGATGCCATAGCAATCAGCAGTCTTATGGTACTGATACGAGCCACAGGGGCATAAGTATCAAAATAGTCTATTCCTGACTTTTGTTTAAAGCCCTGAATGACTAGTCTAGCCTTGAACTTTTCAATAGTTCCATCTACCTTCATTTTCTTCTTGAAAATCCATTTGCAACCCAAAGGTTTGCAACCTGGTGGTAGATCAACCAACACCCAAGTGTTGTTGCCCATGATGGAATCCATCTCATCATTGATTGCTTCTTTCCAGAAGGCAATATCCTGGGACTTCATTGCTTCTTCAAATGTCTTGGGATCATCCTCAACAATGAAGCAATAGGAGTATTGGTCTGAGACCTCATTCCTTGTTCCTTCAACTGAATATAGTTGAAACTCAGGTCCAAATGACTTTGGATTCCTGACCCTTTTGCTCTTCCTGAGCACAGGTTCAGGTTTTTGAACCACAACCTCATCAGGTACCACTGATGGTTCATCATCAGAGACCTCTGATACACCAGTGTCATGAGTTCCATTAGGAATCCTCATACTTGGTCTAGGGACTGATGAGAATCTATTCTCATCAAAGTTTGCATCCCTTGATTCAATTATTGAGTTAACTGAAACATATTCATTAGGTTCAATAACATAGAACCTAAAAGCCTTGGAATGCTCAGCATATCCAACAAAGATGCAATCAATGCCTCTTTCACCCAAAGTTTTCAACTTTGGATCAGGGAGTTTTACAACAGCCCTACAACCCCAAACCTTGAGATAGTTCAAGTTGGGTTTCCTTTTAGTCCAGAGTTCATAAGGGGTAACCTTGTTCCTTTTGTTGGGAACCCTATTTAATATATAGAAAGCTGTTAACATAGCTTCACCCCAGAACCCTTGACTCAGTCCTGAATAAGACAACATGGAATTAACCATCTCCTTCAGCACCCTGTTTTTCCTTTCAGAAATACCATTTTGCTGAAGAGTATAAGGGGCAGTCGTTTCATGGATAATTCCAACAGACTGAAAATACAGAGTATCCATGTACTCACCTCCCCTATCAGTCCTTAATCTTTTGATCAAAGACCCAAGTTGTAATTCAACTTCAGTTTTAAACACTTTGAATTTATCTAATGCTTCATCCTTGGAATGTAATAGATAAACATAACAAAACCTAGAAGCATCATCAGTAAATGTCACAAAGTACTTCTTGTTCCCCAAAGAGGGAGTGGCATGCAAATCACACAGGTCACTGTGTATAAGCTCCAAGAGATTAGTCTCACGACTAACACCCTGAAAAGGTTTTTTGGTTATCTTGGTCAACATGCAAGTTTTACACTTTTCAGTGTCTATGTCAAAAGCTGGGATTAAACCATACTTAGACATATCTTGCAACCTCTTATAATGAACATGGCCAAGTCTAGCATGCCACAGGGTAGAGACAGTCTGGTCAGTGGTGGTCATACAGGCTGAATTAACACTATTAGTGGAAATAAATACACTATCAGTGGAAATATTAAGCCTGAACATTTGATTACATAAATAACTAAAACCAATAAAAACACCATGCTTAGAAAGCACAAATTTATCAGACTCAATAACTTGTTTATAACCATGATTATTCAAAATACTACTTGAAACCAAGTTCTTCCTGATATCAGGAACATGAATAACATCAAACAAAGTTACAATCTTTCCTGAACTAAACCTAAGATCTACACAACCACGACCATGCACCAAGGCTGTTGACTCATTTCCCATGTGAAGAATAGAACCATCATTCAGTGACTCATAAGTCTTGAACCAACTTCTATCTTTACACACATGAACTGTTGCACCAAAGTCAACCCACCATGCAACATCATCATCCTGCACATAATTAGATTCAGATACATATGTAACATAATAAATCTGAAAAGACTTATTAAACATATTCTGACCTTTCAGTGAGTTGGCTGAACCACCACTTCCTGAACCATTAGTTCCTGATCCATTGGCTTTACCACTAATTTTAACACCCTTGCAATCCCTTTTAATGTGACCAGTCTTGCCACATTTCCAATAAGTAGGTGTTGCCTTCTTGTTAGGATCTGCCCTTGTGTTATCATGATATTTGTGTTTGCCTTTGTTGTCATTATACCTGGAGGAGTTGTTATGCTCCACCATATTGACAACAGATGGTCCAGCAGCATTGCTACTCTTTGGCTTGTCATTATCCTGCATCTTGAGAGATTCCTCAATGCGCAGATGACTGCCCAACTCAACCAGAGTTAACTCCTCTTTCTTATGTTTCAAGGTATGCTTGAAATCTTTCCAAGAAGGAGGGAGTTTGTCAATGACAAAAGAGACTTTAATAGCCTCATCCATGTTCATATTGTGTTGTGTAAACCTTCCAAGTATTCCAAGAAGTTCATTGTATTGTTCCATGACTGGTCTTGAATCAGTCATTTTGTAATTTGTGAAATTACTAACAAGAAACTTCTTACTTGATGCATCCTCAACCATATATTTGGCATCCAAGGAATCCCACAGTTCTTTGGAAGATTCAAAGTTCTGATAAATGTCAAATATAGAATCAGACATACCATTGAGAATTAGACCTCTGCATATGTAGTCATCGTTCTCCCATTTGCTCCTCCTCCTGATCTGCTCCACAGTAGCATCATCACCATCATCAGGAATAGGTGTAGTTAGCACATACACCACACTCATGCTTGACAACAAGAAGTGCATCTTCTTCTGCCACCTCCTAAAGTCCACCCCTTCAAACTTGTCAAGCTTGGCAAAGTTTGAAGCCATGTGTTTCATTGCAGCAGCAGCCATTGATTATCACAAATAGTTTACTTTGATTGTTGGTGTGTATGTCCCAGAACAGGGTAAGATAATCAATGTCAGCAGAAACAAATACCACTAGGTGGTTACCGGATATCACTTGGAATCGTGTTATCACTTTCCAAAGTAAACTATTCGACCCTAATGCTTGGGTTACACGAATATCTACTTGGGATAAGACCAAATGTAGTTATATAATTAGGCACAATTCAATAACCCTTGCGCTTATAAGTGTTAATCGTTTTCTGTGTGTTCTTCATGCATAATCAGATCTCTTATTTATAGGAGATTACTCTTAGCTAGTCAAATGGAATTATGAGTATTAATCGGCCCATTAATAGCCTCATAATTGTCCCCATTATAGCCGTTAGTGGTTACATGACCAATTAAACGTGGTCATTAAGCAGTTGTAACTGCCATTTAGCAGTACTTTAACACTGGCAGTACTTTAACACTAGCAGTACTTTCATACCATTAGCAGTACTTTTACACTAGCAGTACTTTCATAGCACTAGCAGTGGATACACTACTTCAGTGGAAACACACACTGCTTCAGTGGAAACCACAACTTCAGTGGAAACACTGCTTATAAGTGGAAACACTGCTTATCAGTGGAAACCACAAGCAGTACTTTCCACAAGCAGTACTTTCTACTAGCACTACCAATACAAACCATTACAAGAGTCAGGGTGTTCATGGACCTTACGGGTGTACACTCCGTACCTCCTAACCCATTACAAGGTGTGAACTAATCCCACAAGTGCACTAAATTTTCCAACATTATTAAGCTAATATCAATTTGATCAAAAATTTAAACATTTCCAGAAAAGTTAATTTATCATATCTGAATTCTAATGCTCTCAAGTTTTGGTCACGATTGATAGTCTGATAGGCTAATATCAATTTGATCTACAACCACTTTCTAATAATAGTAAGTTGGAGAAAGCAAAATTTTCAAGTTATTAAACACAATATTAGGACCACTTGTTAATACAATATTGAGCTTCACAGAAAGTGTTGGCAACCCAATTGTATCATGAGGCATCAATTAACGCGTAGTTTTCTCTTATGCTAACATCACCACCAATCCACACCTTTGTGTGTGCTTTGAATTATATCTCGAGGGAATGTTTGACAATCCATTTCGAGATATTCTCATATACGTACCAAGAAATTGTAATGAATTTTCCCACTAATTCACGCACCACAACATATGCTCTTGCATATATAGGTGATAAACTGAATACAAGCTAAATCAGCATTTACAACCGGAACTTCAAGAACCTTGTGGCAAAAGAAAACAATTTCCCCTTAGGAGAATCGATCCACCATTCAAACCAACTTTAAGAACCTTGTTGCCCAAGTAGTCTTGACTCGTAAACATAAAAACTTTGAAACTTGTAGTCTACACAAGGATATGATAGCCAAACAACTGGTTAAGGAAGTTTGTCAAGTGAAGTTTCATGTATTCGAAATGGTAATTTCACAAGAAAATTCTAGCAATGAAATCGATATTTTATTTGACTAAGTGTATCGGATGCAATTGGGAGGAAGTTTACAAAAGAGTAAACTAAAGCTAAAACTATGTAAAAAGTCTATCATTGGTCGATGTAAATTTGAGCATTTATTTAATTTATGGCTATAACTGAACACGAAATTATTAAAATGAGGCAGATCACTAAGTAGACATGATGATAAGAGGCTAATTTGAGATAGCAAACGACAAAGACTGCTTGGGTCAATTTCAATTCTCATTCCCTCCATTAACGTAAAAGATTACAGATTTTTATGATGCCAAAAGTAATGAATGGTTACTATTCTATCCACTTGAACTGTTGCACATGATATGATATGTATGGCTTTGCATGAAATGGTAAACATACATATGAGTTATGTCGAAGTTCTCGACGAATACTTCGTCTTCTTTTTTCTTTTTCTTTATGGTTGGCAAGACTAACGGATATTCAAAGTCAAGGAAATACAAACTCATATTTAGAATACTGTTAAATTTTGGGGTATTAATCTGTGGCAAATATGTCATTCTATCAATTGCTAATGGCTTTCAAGTTATGTTCAGTGCAGGCTTATTACAGGGGTTAATCATGGACAAAGCATAAATGGTTTAAAGTTCCAAGAAGTTCATTTCTGCTGAAGCCTTTCTCATTTCTGCTGATGAGTCTTTTATAGCCGTTAGTGGGTCTTAGTGTATCTTAATCTCCTATTTAATAAGTCCCTTAATCTAGGGTTAGACACACTTGGGTGAGCAGTCATTGTCTTACTTTTTTCTCTTCTTTCTGATCATTTCACTGATCTTGTCTCTTCTTTGTATTTGTATGGTTATTGTCTCATTGACATTAATCTGATCTTGTAACACTTTGGATACTATTGTTGATATAATCTAAGCCGACTATTGAGGCTTAGGTTTGAATAAAAGTTCTACTGTTTATTTATTGTTGCTGATACTTTCGTACATGGTATCAGAGCTTCAGGCTCATTATCACTATTGATTCACCATCCAAGGGTTTCTTCATAGAAACTTGGGGACATCTCTTCAGCAACAAGTTGGTGGTTTGGGGTTATTGCTATTGGCATAATCACTGGTTAACTCTTATTGTGATTTGTTCTTTCCGTTGCATATTGCTCTGTAAGTCTAAGTTTAATCTCTTCTTCAAACAAACAGTACTTAAGTCTTTGTGGGTGCAAACAGGTAGACTAACATCTTGATCTGCCACCTCTGAGTGGTACGAATACCTGCTCTGGTTTACCCTAGTCCACAGGCTTGGTGCTTGTTGTTTCTTAATTACAAAGTCTTATTTATTTGTCTATCTGCTCTTGCTATTATATCTGTTTGTGTTTTATCTGTCTTATTGTTTGCATTATGGCTTTTGGTGATGATAATATTGGTGGTGGTGGTGGTTCTTCCACTGAGAAAAGCTTATACTTTGGTGATGCTTTGTATTTACACCCCAATAATACCAATGGTACTCCCATTATCTCTATCAAACTCACTGGAACTGAAAATTATAAAATATGGAATATGGCCATGACCTTTGCTTTAAGGAACCATAATAAGTTAGGATTTATTGATGGTACGTGCATAAGAGATGACTCAAACCCTAGTCTTGCTAATCAATGGGATACTTGTAACTCTGTTGTGGTTACCTGGATTCTTAACTCTCTCAGTCCTGAATTATTTGCTGGTGCTATCTATGCTAAAACTGCTTATGAAATGTGGAATGATCTTAAAGATACTTATGATAAGGTTGATGGTTCAGCTATTTTTAATTTGCATAAAAATATAAACTCTCTTAGTCAAAGTGGGTCTTCTCTTGCTGATTATTACAACAACCTTAACTCTTTATGGAAACAATTTGATTGTATGATTAGCTTACCTCCATGCACTTGTGAGGCTGCAAAACATTTTGAAAAACACAATCAGCTAATCAAATTAATGCAATTTCTTATGGGTCTTGATGACACTTATGTTCCTATCAGAAGTAATATTTTAACCAGAGACCCTTTGCCCAATGTCAAAACTGCTTTCTCTGTTGTCTCTGGAGAAAAATCTCACAGAAATGTGTCATCTGGGAATAGTTCTGCTAAACCCAATGCCACTGCTTTTGCTGCAAAAACTTTTGATAGTGGAAATTTTTTTGATAACAAAAAAGGATCATTCAACAACAATTTCAATAAAGGGTCTGGTTCTAATACTGGTAACAGTTTAAATTACAGAGGACCAAACATGAATCTCAAATGTACTAACTGCAAAAAACCTGGTCACACTATTGATAGATGTTATGATCTTGTTGGTTATCCTGCTGGATATGTTAAAAAGAACTTTAATGCTAAACCTTTCAGCAGTAACAATGTTTCCACTGATACTAATCGTATCACTGATAATAGTGCTAGCAACTCTCCTGTCTCTTTGTCTAATGAACAGCTCTCCAGACTTATGAGTCTTCTTAATGACAACAATGTGTCTTCTGCTAATGCCAACATTGCAGGTAAAATTTTTTCAGGAACCTTCTTTAATGGCAGTGTTAAGTTTAACATAAACTTCAACAAATTTTTCAACAACAACACAAAAACCTTATCTGGAAACATCAGTCTTGGTTGGATTGTTGAATCTGGTGCAAATCAGCACATGACAGTATCTACCAAATTTTTAATTAATGTTGTTGACATTTCAAATCTTGGTCTAACTGTTGGACATCCCAATGGTACTCAGGCCCTAATCACTAAAATTGGTGACTTAAAAGTTAATAATGACCTAACTCTTTTTGATGTTCTGGTTGTTCCTGAGTACAATGTCAGTCTGCTGTCTGTTCATAAGATTGCTAGAGACAATAAGATGTTTGTTGGGTTTAATGAATCTAATTGCTATATACAGGATTTACATCAAAAAAGGATTGTGGGGATTGGTAAACAATGCAATGGGTTATATATGTTTGATATTGATTCTACATGTAAGATTACTTCTAATAACTGCATTTCTGTTTGTCATGTTTCTAGAAATCTCTGGCATCAAAGACTTGGTCATCCCTCTGACCAAGTCCTACATATACTTAAATCCACTCTTAAACTTGATAGCTCATCTGAATCTGATCATCTTTGTGATACTTGCAACAAAGCTAAACAAACCAGGGAACCATTCCCTCTAAGTGAACATAAATCAACTAAAATTGGTCAACTTGTTCATCTAGATGTATGGGGACCATATAAAGTCACTAGCAGAGATGGTTACAAATATTTTTTAACTATTGTTGATGACTACTCTAGGGCAGTGTGGGTTTATATGCTTAAGGGAAAGGATGATGTTTATGTTTCCATTGTTAACTTTACTCATATGCTATCAAATCAATTTGAACACAATGTTAAGATTTTCAGAAGTGATAATGGGACAGAATTTGTCAATAATAAACTTCAACACTTCTTTCATGAAAAAGGAATTCTACATCAAACCTCTTGTGTTTATACACCACAACAAAATGGTATTGCAGAAAGGAAACATAGGCATCTCCTTAATGTGGCTAGATCCCTTATGTTTCAGGGGGAATTACCTTTATATCTTTGGCCTGAATGTGTTCTAACTGCTGCCTATGTCATAAACAGGTTACCCTCTTCAGTTCTGTCTGGCAAGTCCCCCTTCTCCCTTGTGTATGGGCATGACCCTTCACTCTCTCTCCTTAGAGTCTTTGGCTGCTTATGCTATGCCACCATTCTCAACATCTCTGATAAATTTGGTAGTAGGTCTGAGAAAAGTGTCTTTATTGGTTATTCAAATGAGAAAAAAGGTTATAAACTTTTGAGCTTAGAAACAAAAAATATCTTTTATTCCAGAGATATCAAATTTTATGAAACTGTTTTTCCCTTCAAAATGAAAAATACTTTGTCAAAACCTTTTGTTGAAACGTATGTGCCTAAAGATTTAAATCATAAAAATTTCTTTGACTTACCCAAAAGTCCCAATGATGAAAGGAGAGTGACATCCTATGATAATGGCACAGTGTTGAGTCATCCTTCTAGATATGATGAACCTGTTGCAACATCTATAGATGATAATACATACCCTGAGGGCACCATATCACATAAATCACATCCTGCTGATGCATCCTCTGATTATGCTGATACATCATCTTATTCAAATCAGAACTCTGAACAAGAAAGAGGCTTGCCAGCCACCACTGCTAGAAGGTCAACCAGAGTTTCTAAGTTGCCCAGTAATCTTAATGACTTTATTATAGAAGGGAATGTCAAATATGGTGTTGAAAAGGTTGTTAATTATTCTAACCTAAACAAAGATAATTACTGCTTTGCTTCTAGTCTTAATAAAAGTATTGAACCTACCTGTTATGAAGAAGCTATCATTGATAGTAATTGGGTTGATGCTATGAACTCTGAAATTGAGGCCTTAAATGAAAATCATGCTTGGGATATAACTGATCTCCCACCTAATAGAACTCCCATTGGTTACAAATGGATCTTTAAAATCAAATATAAAGCCAATGGTGAAGTTGATAGATACAAGGCTAGATTAGTTGTTAAAGGTTATAACCAAAGGGAAGGAATAGACTATGATGAAACTTTTTCTCCTATTGTAAAAATGTCTACTGTTAGATGTCTTATTGCCTTAGCTGTGAAAAACAAATGGCCTCTTTTCCAACTTGATGTTAACAATGCTTTCTTGTATGGAGATCTTGATGAGGATATCTATATGACAATCCCTAAGGGGTTCTGTAACGAGAACAATAAAAATAAAGTTTGCAAACTTGTCAAGTCTCTATATGGCCTAAAACAAGCTCCCAGGAAATGGAATGAAAAACTTGTCAGTGTCTTAAAGGAAAATAATTTTGTTCAATCTGTCAATGATCATTCTTTGTTCACCAAAACAGAGAATAACAAGTTTATTGCTCTGCTTGTTTATGTGGATGATATTGTCCTTACTGGAAACTGTATTGATGAGATAAACCTATTCAAAGAGTTTCTAAAATCAAAATTTCATATCAAAGACTTGGGAAACTTAAAATATTTTCTTGGCATTGAGGTTTTAAAAACTGGGAATGACATTTGTCTCTCCCAAAGAAAATATTGTCTTGAACTCCTCAAAGAATTTGGTCTTCTTGGGTGCAAACCTGTGTCCACTCCTATGGAACCCAACTCTGTCCTTCCATACATTCCCACTGCTGATGATCCCTTACTTGTCAGCATCACTGGTTATCAGAAGTTACTTGGGAAACTTATCTATCTCACCCATACAAGACCTGACATCTCATACTCAGTTCATTGTCTGGCACAATATATGCATTCTCCTTTGAAATCTCATCTAGAATGTGCCCTCAATGTTCTGAGATATCTAAAAGGAGCTACAGCAAAAGGTCTAAGGTACAATTTCAGCAACTCTGAAAATCATCTTGAAGGATATAGTGATGCAGATTGGGCCAAATGCAAGAAAACCAGAAAATTTGTCACAGGTTATTGTGTTTTCTTTAATGATTGTTTGATCTCATGGAAAAGTAAAAAACAAAACACTCTTTCAAAATCTTCCACAGAAGCAGAGTATAGATCTATGTCTACTGCTGCCTGTGAAATCATTTGGATTCAAAAAATCTTAAAAGATCTAAAAGTTGATATCAATCTCCATGTTAATCTTTTTTGTGATAACAAATCTGCTTTACAACTTGCTGTCAATCCTGTTTTCCATGAAAGATCAAAACACTTTGAAATTGATGTCCACTTCATCAGGGAAAAAATTGCAAGAGGTGTTATAAGTGCAAAAAAGATTGGCTCTTCAAACCAAACTGCAGACATACTTACTAAAAACCTCCCTGTTTATCAGCATAAATTCTTGTGTGAAAAATTGATGTTGTTTGATATGTTTGCCCATCAGATTAAGGGGGAATGTTAAATTTTGGGGTATTAATCTGTGGCAAACATGTCATTCTATCAATTGCTAATGGCTTTCAAGTTATGTTCAGTGCAGGCTTATTACAGGGGTTAATCATGGACAAAGCATAAATGGTTTAAAGTTCCAAGAAGTTCATTTCTGCTGAAGCCTTTCTCATTTCTACTGATGAGTCTTTTATAGCCGTTAGAGGGGTCTTAGTGTATCTTAATCTCCTATTTAATAAGTCCCTTGTTGGGAATTACAGATTTGATGATTACAAAACTACGAGCAAGAATGAAGAAAGAAGAAACATTGAGGGACTAATATGCAATAGTTAGCTTTTCTAGTAAGCTAGAGTTTGTAACCTCCCTCTATTATATAAAGAGGGATGGCGTCTAGGGTTACTCACTCATCCTTTCATTTTATTTCATAGTAGACTTCTCCTAATGAGAGTCTAATTAACGCATAGAGCGTTTAGTAGTAGAAGTAGTATTAGTTTCTTTATGTTTTAATAAAGAAAACCTTTTTAGTGATGTTGATTGTGTCGTTATTATTCCACTGTGCAATCATTCAATCAATATTGCTTATACCCTAGTTGAGCCCGGATCTTGGATTTTACAATTGGTATCAGAGCCTTGTGGCTTTCGATCTAGGGTTTATAAGGTTTTCTATAATTAGGGTTTATACCCTGATTCATCTTTAGCAGCAGATTTGAAGAGGGCAGCAGTGAAAAAGCGGATTCAAGGTTTTATGTTGCCGACAGAAGCAGCTTTGTTATGAGGTAATTAATTTTTTTTGGATGGCGATTATTTGATCTTATTGATTGGTGGGTATGATTGAGCTACGAATCTGTTTTGATTGGTCTCAATATTTTCGTGATCTATTATTTTAATTGGTCGGTGCATATGGCTTTTGATAGGATGACGTTGGGGTCTCTACTTGTTTTTAATTCGTATCATGTTATTTCATTGGTTTCATATGCTGCGTATTATTGGTCCATTGTGATAGATTATCTCACGTAATGTACTCTGGTTCTACATACTTGATGGTTAAAACAATCAAGTGGGGTCGTTATGAATTGGTCAATGGAATTAAAAGAGGTCACGTGTGGGAAGATGTCATTTTTATTTCTGCTGATAATCAATGTTGGCTCGTTATGGTCTCAAGGGTATGATTTGGTCAAACGTTAATTTAATTGGTCAATGTTTATTGGTTCCCACTGATATGTTTTGTTTTTGCTGATGGTCACGTGGTTCTTGTACTAATTGATATTTGATGGCACATGGTATACAAATAATTCTATGTGGTGCAACATATGGAGGATACAGTGGTTTTGAGTTTTGATTGGTCTATTAATCTCACTCGCTCGCATGGTATCTGATTGGTTCTTGAGCTTGTGTTCATTCATTGATCACGTGGGACTCAATGGTGATTGGTTATATTTATATCAGATGTGGTACTGGTATATTATTTAGGCATGTCTTGTTGCTGCTGATGGTTTATACTCGCAGCGTGGAAACTTAATTCTGGTCGACTGACATTTATACTGTTTATGATCAGTTGTTATATATGTTATTTTTGGTCTTGACAGTTTGTGCTTCTAATGTTTTACTAGTCTTGGTGAGTTGAATTTTTATTCAACGATGAACCCTAGTAATTAATATATTTTCGGCTTGATTTGGTGTTCCTACTGGCTGCATATTTTGATTCGTTTCTACTGATCGGTTTCTGCTGAAGGTATTGGTTTCTGCTGATCGTTTCCTGCTGATTGTTACTGCTGATCGGTTTCTACTAGTTGTTTTGGAGTTCCTACTGGTTGATCATGTGCGTGTCTTATCATATTTCAAAGTGAGCATGGACATTTTTGAGATAACTTGTTCGTACATTAATGGTGTGACAAAGACTTGATGATTCTAGTGAAGGGGTGAGATCTACAAATAGTACTTAATGCTCGCATTTGCTATCACTTTAAGGAGTTACGTTGTAGTGCTCAGGGTTAGTGAAGGGGCGAGATATATAGAAAAGACGCTTAATGCTCACATTTGCTAGTGCATCATCTGAGTTTGGAGTCACGTGGATAGTACAAGATATAAGACGCATGCTTTGGTGTTTCTACTGGTTCTCCGTTCCTACTGGTAGACTATTTTGAAGCTGCTGTTGATATGATCTTTCTGCTGTTGCACTTTATTTATTTTGTTTAGTTGTAAAAAAAAAACTGAGATGGTTAATATAATTTTAAGGGGAAGCTTATGGTTTATATACTTACCATCTACATGCATCACTTGAGGGGAAGCGTCTACGAGTTGCACAAGACCCCTATTAGATGATTACAAAAAAGGGAAGAAGATTCATGATGTGCAGCTTATTATTTGTGATGACATGTTTTAGCATTGTTTCTTTATACAGGTTGTTTTGTAATATCAAATAGGGGAAGATTGTTGGGAATTACAGATTTGATGATTACAAAACTACGAGCAAGAATGAAGAAAGAAGAAACAATGAGGGACTAATATGCAATAGTTAGCTTTTCTAGTAAGCTAGGGTTTGTAACCTCCCTCTATTATATAAAGAGGGATGGCGTCTAGGGTTA
Source organism: Chrysanthemum seticuspe (assembly GCA_019973895.1). Classification (NCBI taxonomy): domain Eukaryota; kingdom Viridiplantae; phylum Streptophyta; class Magnoliopsida; order Asterales; family Asteraceae; genus Chrysanthemum; species Chrysanthemum seticuspe. The sequence goes on from BPTQ01000002.1 coordinate 20,715,658, forward strand.
GACACACTTGGGTGAGCAGTCATTGTCTCACTTTTTTCTCTTCTTTCTGATCATTTCACCGATCTTGTCTCTTCTTTGTATGTGTATGGTTATTGTCTCATTGACATTAATCTGATCTTGTAACACTTTGGATACTATTGTTGATATAATCTAAGCCGACTATTGAGGCTTAGGTTTGAATAAAAGTTCTACTGTTTATTTATTGTTGCTGATACTTTCGTACAAATACGCGTTTCTTCTTCATGTTTTCTTTTTCAAAATTTCATCTTTAATCCTTACGTCTCAAAAATAATACAAAGTTAGCCCTCAGCTTCGTCAAAGAAAAAAAACAAAAAAAACAAAAAAACAAATCTCTTGTAGTCCATTATTGCACCATAAAAGCTAAACAATCTGTTAATGAAACTAAATGTTATAAGTGACAGTTTTGCCATTCTATATTTAGAAAAATGATTTAACCTGTTCAATGAAACATCTGAATGTTAATTGCTAAGAACTAAAGTTGCAACTTATCTAAAATAAGAGGACTAGAAGTGTATGTTTTGGAGACTTGAAGTCAACTCTCGCATTATTATTTAACTTGAGGTGACGGTGAGGAGAATTATCATCACATTGTATTTGCATTGTTCATATAATCAAAAAAATTTGTAAGTCATCTTCTCTCTTTACACTTTTCATTTGTTTACTATGTTATTCTGGCCTGCTTGTTAACTCATTTCTATACTAGAAAATCATATTTGGTTGTAAATTTTGCTTAATACCATAAACTTAAAATAAGTTTACAACCACAATTGTAGTTATGGAGAGGCTTTTATTGAATAAATTTATGTTATTGAGCACTGTGATGTATTCTTGCTAACTTGCTTTACGTCTAGATGTTACATTATTATTTTATTACACTTTTTCTTTTTCTTTTTTTTTCTCTTTTTCTTTTTTTTTTTAATTAAAATCGAAAGTTTGTTGGTTCAATGTTTATAAGTAAGCTCGTGATCACGAATATAGTGTAACTTTTGGATACTCTTTTATATGAAACATCATTATCCTTAATCCAATCTCGACCTCACTTCAAACGTCGAGATTAACTCATAAATTGATGAGTAAATTACATGGATAGTCCTTGTAGTTATACTAAAATTACATATTTAGTCCTTAAAGTCTTAAAAAATATTACATTAACAGTCCTTGTGGTTCTCAAATCTTCATACCTATGATCCTTACAACATTAACGTCATGTAAACAACAATAATATCATTTCAATTTTACCCAAACACCCTCTGAGTTAACACACACATATCTCTCAACTATACATAATATCCCATTCTTCAACCCCTCATGCACCCAAATTTTAAAAAAAAGAAAAAAAAAAAAAAAAAAAAAAAAAAAAGTACACTAAATCAAATTATAAATATGGCAATCACACCTCACCAGCAAATCTAAAAGTACACATTATTTTTCTTTAATAACCTTAGTTTTTAAGTGAATGAAAAATTGACTATAGATATCGAGATTATCCAAGACGTAACTAAAATAAATCGAGATTATTTAAGATGTGATTAAAATCTATGAAACAAATTAACAAAAGGCTTGTATTCTAATGGTACCTCATATTGTGTGAGAGGCTCCTAACTCAAATTGTTGTGGGTTCAAGTCCTGCTTAAGACATTTGTGTGAGGTTGATTTGTGTTATAAATATTGTGAGATAGATTAAGTTGTCGTTTAAAAAAAATCTATGAAAATTTGGTATATATAAAAAATTAATGTTATCCATTTTTAATAAACTCAGTTGGTAATTAGTTTTTGTACGTATATTTATTATTTGAATTTATATTACAAAGCTTTAAAGGGGCTTTATAATCCTAGATTCGCACATCAACAATAATTTAAAAGACTGATACTTTGATTTTCATCGTTAAACAAAACTGTTTAAGAAAAGAGGTTATTGGATTATGTGTAGTCGAGGAATATGTATGTAAGTGTGGGAGCAGGTGTTTAGCTGAAAACTTAAGGGTGTTTTCATCATTTATAAAATGTTAATGGTGCTAGGGTAAAAAAATGTGCTTATTTGAGAACCACAATGACTATCAGTGGAATTTTAAGATTTAGGGACTTGATCTGAACCTTTTCTATAACCACAGGACTATTCATGTAACTTACTCTAAATTGATTTTCTACATTTCAGTTTTCTTTTAGGTAGATCATTCTAATCATAAAACATACAGTATTCAACAAAATCCATGTACATAGTACTTATAAGATTATAAATAAAGGCTTCACTTAATAATCATAAGTTTAAAATTATCAAACAACTCAATGCAGTTGTCATCATTAATCATAGCTGCGTCTTCCATTCCTAATCGATGGAAATATGATGTATTTGTAAGTTTTAGAGGTGAAGATATCCGCAAAAACTTCGTAGATCATATGTTCAATGATTTCAAACAAAAAGGAATTCATGCTTTTAGAGATGACAACGAACTGCCGAAAGGAAAAGAGATATCTCCTCATCTCTACAAAGCCATTGAAGAATCAAGGTTTTTGATAGTTATCTTCTCCAAGAATTACGCTTCTTCATCATGGTGTTTGAGGGAACTTTACAAAATACTCCGGTGCAAGACGTAACTAAAATAAATCGAGATTATTTAAGATGTGATTAAAATCTATGAAACAAATTAACAAATGGCTTGTATTCTAATGGTACCTCATATTGTGTGAGAGGCTCCTAACTCAAATTGTTGTGGGTTCAAGTCCTTCTTAAGACATTTGTGTGAGGTTGATTTGTGTTATAAATATTGTGAGATAGATTAAGTTGCCGTTTAAAAAAAATCTATGAAAATTTGGTATATATAAAAAATTAATGTTATCCATTTTTAATAAACGCAGTTGGTAATTAGTTTTTGTACGTATATTTATTATTTGAATTTATATTACTAAGCTTAAAAGGGGTTTTGTAATCCTAGATTCGCACATCAACAATAATTTAAAAGACTGATACTTTGATTTTCATCGTTAAATAGAACTGTTTAAGAAAAGAGGTTTCTGGATTATGTGTAGTCGAGGAATATGTATGTAAGTGTGGGTGCAGGTGTTTGGCTGAAAACTTAAGGGTGTTTTCATCATTTATAAAATGTTAATGGTGCTAGGGTAAAAAATGTGCTTATTTGAGAACCACAATGACTATCAGTGGAATTTTAAGATTTAGGGACTTAATCTGAACCTTTTCTATAACCACAAGACTATTCATGTAACTTACTCTAAATTGATTTTCTACATTTCATTTTTCTTTTAGGTAGATCATTATAATCATAAAACATACAGTATTCAACAAAATGCATGTACATAGTACTTATAAGATTATTAATAAAAGCTTCACTGATCAATAATCATAAGTTTAAAATTATCAAACAACTCAATGCAGCTGTCATCATTAATCATGGCTGCGTCTTCCATTCCTCATCCATGGAAATACGATGTCTTTGTAAGTTTTAGAGGTGAAGATATCCGCAAAAACTTCATAGATCATATGTTCAATGATTTCAAACAAAAAGAAATTCATGCTTTTAGAGATGACAACGAACTGCCGAAAGGAAAAGAGATGTCTCCTCATCTCTACAAAGCCATTGAAGAATCAAGGTTTCTGATAGTTATCTTCTCCAAGAATTACGCTTCTTCATCATGGTGTTTGAGGGAACTTGACAAAATACTCCGGTGCAAGATGTAACTAAAATAAATCGAGATTATTTAAGATGTGATTAAAATCTATGAAACAAATTAACAAAAGGCTAGTATTCTAATGGTACCTCATATTGTGTGAGAGGCTCCTAAATCAAATTGTTGTGGGTTCAAGTCCTGCTTAATACATTTGTGTGAGGTTGATTTGTGTTATAATTATTGTGAGATAGATTAAGTTGCCGTTTAAAAAAAATCTATGAAAATTTGCTATATATAAAAAATTAATGTTATCCATTTTTAATAAACGCAGTTGGTAATTAGTTTTTGTACGTATATTTATTATTTGAATTTATATTACTAAGCTTAAAAGGGGCTTTATAATCCTAGATTCGCACATCAACAATAATTTAAAAGACTGATGCTTTGATTTTCATCGTTAAACATAATTGTTTAAGAAAAGAGGTTTTTGGATTATGTGTAGTCGAGGAATATGTATGTAAGTGTGGGTGCAGGTGTTTGGCTGAAAACTTAAGGGTGTTTTCATCATTTATAAAATGTTAATGGTGCTAGGGTAAAAAAATGTGCTTATTTGAGAACCACAATGACTATCAGTGGAATTTTAAGATTTAGGGACTTAATCTGAACCTTTTCTATACCCACAGGACTATTCATGTAACTTACTCTAAATTGATTTTCTACATTTCATTTTTCTTTTAGGTAGATCATTGTAATCATAAAACATACAGTATTCAACAAAATGCATGTACATAGTACTTATAAGATTATAAATAAAAGCTTCACTGATCAATAATCATAAGTTTAAAATTATCAAACAACTCAATGCAGCTGTCATCATTAATCATGGCTGCGTCTTCCATTCCTCATCGATGGAAATATGATGTCTTTGTAAGTTTTAGAGGTGAAGATATCCGCAAAAACTTCATAGATCATATGTTCAATGATTTCAAACAAAAAGGAATTCATGCTTTTAGAGATGACAACGAACTGCCGAAAGGAGAAGAGATATCTCCTCATCTCTACAAGGCCATTGAAGAATCAAGGTTTCTGATAGTTATCTTCTCCAAGAATTACGCTTCTTCATCATGGTGTTTGAGGGAACTTGACAAAATACTCAGGTGCAAGCAAATGGGAAAGCCTAAACACGAGGTTCAAATTATCTTTTACGATGTTAAACCTGACGTGGTGAGGAAACATACAGGGAGCTACGCCGAAGCGTTTGCCAAACATCAAGTTTCAAATAGTACAAAGGTTGATGAATGGAAGGAAGCTTTATCCAAGGCGGCTGACTTATCTGGATGGGATCTCCAGGACATGACAAATGGGTAAATTTCTTGTTTTTGTGTAATTAGTCTTGTAGCTCTAGTAAATCTTAACACTATGTAGTTTTTAACTTAGTGCGTCTTTGTGTTTAACAGGTATGAGTAAAAATTCATCGATTCCATCTCCAGAGATATTCTCAAAAAATTATGTGTCGGACCCTTACATGTTGATAAGAACCTTCTTGGCATCGATTTCCATTTCGACAAATTAAGCTTGTCACGCTTTGTTGGGTCAGATAAGGTTAACATGATTGGAATATGTGGTATGAGCGGAATAGGAAAGACGACCCTTGCCAAAGCTATTTATAACTTGATGTATGTCCAGTTCGAAGGAAGTTGCTTTTTTGAAGATGTCAATGAAGTCGAAGAAAAACATGGCCTAACTCAAGTCCAGATGCAAATGATTGGTAAGATTCTGAAAACAGATGATCTAAAGATATCAAGTGTTGGAGAAGGTTCTATGGTAATAAAGCAAAGGATGGCATGTAAGCGGATGCTGCTTGTTTTGGATGATGTGAATAAGGCAAAGCAGTTAGAAGCACTAGCAGGTTCACCTGATTGGTTTTTCCGTGGAAGTCTTATTATTTTCACCAGTAAAGACAAACAATTGCTAAGTTCTCATAATGTGGAAATCAATGAAATGGAGTCTTTAGATTATTACGATGCTCTTGAGCTCTTTAGTTTATACGCATTTGGCATAAGGCATCCTACAGAATATTTTGAAGAATTTGCTTCCCAGATTGTCAAATATTTGCAAGGTCACCCTTTGGCTCTCAAAGTTATTGGTCGATCATTAAATAAAAAATCTATAGAGTTTTGGGAAGGCAAACTGAAAAGAAGCCAAACATATCCTAATCCAGATATACAACAAAAACTTCTACCAAGTTTTTATGGGTTGGAATATGATGAGAGAAGAATGTTTCTTGATATTGCATGTGCCTTCATCAGGGAAAAAATAGATTTTGCTGCAAGTGTACTAGACAGCAGCAACTGTTTCCCAAATGTTATTGAAGTTTTGGTTGATAAATTCCTGATAACAGTATCTCCAAGTAATATGTCTCTTCAAATGCATGAATTGATTCAATGCATGGCAAGGGAAATTATACATGAAGAATTCAGCATGCCTGGGAATCACAGCAGAAGATTGTGGATTTCATCAGAGGATGATATACTGAATGAAAACAAGGTATTAAGTGGCATATGATTCCTTTTTCAAAATAAACATTACATTTGAGTATATGCAATTGCCTTTATTTATTATTATTTTTTTAATAAAAGTGAGTACAATCTGTTATTTGTATCTAGGTAGCAGAAGAAGTTGAAGTTCTAGTCCTTTTGCTAAAGAAAAACTGTCAAAATATTCCCATAGATGGACAAGCCCTTACACGCATGAAAAACTTGCGGATACTAAAAATTTGCTTTCCGGAAGTCGAAGGACGTTGGCAGCCATTTGAAGTAAACTTCTCTGGAAAACTGGATTATTTGTCCAATAAATTAAGGTTGCTTTATTGGCATGGATTGCCTTTAAAGTTCTTACCTTCAGATTTTTATCCGGAAAACATTGTTACCATCGACCTGTCATACAGCCACATAAAACATCTTCGGAAAACACCTAAGGTCTACTATAATTACTTTGTCATATGTTATATTTCCAGTTTATACCTAACGTGTCTAAAATTTGTCCTTTTTGTTTTTGTTGTTAGTGTTTTATGAGGTTGAAATTCATGAAGCTAAGGTATTGTTGTTACCTAACAAGTATCCCCGATTTCTCAAAGATCACAAATCTCGAAGAGCTAACTCTTGAAGGCTGTGAGAACTTGGTTAAAGTTCACCCCTCTATTGGAATGCTTAAAAAGCTTGTTGTCTTAAATATGAGAAACTGCAAACGCCTTAAGAGTTTCCCTTCCAAACTGGAAATGGTTTCTCTTCAAATTCTGATTCTCTCGGGTTGCTTAAAAATGGAAAAACTTCCTGAAGAATTAGGCAAGTTCAAAAGCTTAACAGAGCTTCATATTGATCGAACTTCCATTACAGAACTTCCTTTGTTTGATCAACAAGAGAGTAGCGGGTCTAGATGGTGGACTTCAATTCGTGGCCCTTTTGGTTTACAAAGTAAACAACATCCCCAAAGATCAGTTTCACTAACAGGTTTCCATATGTTAAAGTCTCTGAATTTCAGCTATTGCAATTTAGTACATGTTCCTGAGAGCATTGGAGGCTTATCATGTCTAAAGTATCTAAACTTGTCAAGGAACAAATTATTAGAAGGTATGGCACCAAGCTTCAAGGACCTAGGAAGTAATTTTCTTTCGTTATGTCCTATGTTATCATTAGAGTAGTGGTTTGGTTTCTTGTTTAGAAAATAGGTAGTATCTTGTTATGTAAGCTTTATGCCTATGTAACGGGCTGAGATATGGGATTTCACTCATATCCATTGTTCTTAAACGTTTTTTGGTTAATATATTTACCAGGGTGCAGGATTACTCCCCTTTAACCAAAAACAAATTATTAGAAGTGCCTGAGAGCATTGGAGGCTTATCATGTCTAGAGTATCTAAACTTGGAAGTAAACAAATTATTAGAAGTGCCTGAGAGCATTGGAGGCTTATCATGTCTAGAACATCTATACTTGTCAGGGAACTATTTTACTAGCTTTCCTGGAAGTTTGAGGCAACTTTCTCATCTTGAAAAACTTATTCTTGATGCTTGCAAGTGTTGGAATTATATTACATGACATTCAATAAATAATCACAAAACATCAAAGTATACATGCGGAAGCGTATAAGATTTAATAACGAATAATTAATTAACATAAAGAAGAATATGCGTACCTTACTCGATTCTAGCCGAACAAGAATCAAATCCACAAACTAGCAATGGAAGAACCCTAGTTTGATTTAATTAGGATTATGTGAATTACCCCTTACCGTTTTGTAATTCAATCCAAGAATACTAACAATATTGTGTTAGTACCACTTTCTTGTACACACGTACTAAACCGAATTAAAGTAATGCTAGTTTTATTAAACCAAATAACTTGATATTGGAAAAAGGTGATGATCGATCCCTTGTAGAGGGTGTCGACCGGTTTTGAAAGCAAAAACACACACAAAACATTTTTAAGTTTAGCTTAATGAATACAAGAGATGATTTACAAACACCCTTGGTTTTGTATATATACTCAAGCAAACTTGGTAAACATGTTTGAGTTGTAAAAGGATTTGTTTCCTTTTCCTTGTGGCCGATCGGTTGGGTATCCCACAAGGGATTCCGGAACATTCCCGTTATTTACAACTTAGTCCTTTTCCAATTACATTTAACGCCCGTTAGTCCATTACAGTTAATTACTTAACGCTCGTTAGTTATTTCATTTAATTAATAAATAAATATAACTATTACATTTAATTATTACATTTAATTCTCATACGTAAAGTGTGCAATACCGTGGTCTCGAGTTCGATCCTAACTCACGTCTACTAATTTATATCCATAAAACTAACAGCTCCCACTTGGATATATCTCAATAGAGTGATCATATCGGTTAGCGTCTAGCAACACTTCGACGCCTCTAGTACGACTCGAGTAAGGCTCCTGGAAAACCTTTTAATGATTTCTCATTATTATTATCCTTTTGTTTCTAATACCATGTTAAATAAAGATATGGAATTAAGTCATTCTTTATAAAATTATTCTGTTTCTCGTTGTAAGTGATTGACCAAGATTACCGAATCTTCTAAACATATTTAGGGGAGATTTTGGGTGCGGTCGCACAAACATCTTGTCAACCCTACGAGGGGCCCAACAGTATTAAACTCCAAATAAATTTGAAGGAACAAATTCTATCTTGACTACAAGAATAACCCACAAACTTTGCAACATTTCTGAAAACAACCCTTATAACTACCAGTTACGTATAGCGTTAAGTTGCTCTACAGAAATGCACTACATTCATGACACTTATCTGGTATCTCAAGTCTGAGGATAACTATTCATAATTTACTTATAACAATATCCACAAAGTAAATTATGTAGTTGGGATAAGTCATATATTCAATTCATTGAATATCATCTGAAATTGGTATGCATTCTCATCAATATACTTTCAAGTATATTCTACCACATCTCTCAGATTTGTTTTAGTTTAATGATACTCCCATATCATCAATCGACAACGGACAATTTAGAATAACACAGTTACTCATGGATTAAACATGCAAATATAGGACAACAATATTATAAATGAAAATAAACATAATCCAAACTTTATTTCATCAAATAATAAATGTTTTACAATATCCTTTATCCAAATACTAATCACAGTTATGCATGAAACTATTAACTAAACGAAGTCCAATTCCATTGGCAAGTCCAATAAGCTTGTCTCTAGCCAAAGCCTTAGTGAAAGGGTCAGCTAAGTTTTCGTCTGCGTGAACTTTCAAAAGTTTAATTTCACCTTCACGGACTTGTTCCCGAACATAGTGATACTTCCGTAGAATATGTCTGGTGCCCTTCATGACTCCAGGTTCATTGGAAAATATGATTGCAGCAGAATTGTCACAATACATATCAATAGGTGATTCAATTAAAGGCATAACACCAAGCCCCGAAATGAATTTCCTAATCAAAACAACCTCCATTGCAGCTTTCGAAGCAGCTATGTATTCGGCTTCTGTCGCAGACATCGCAATCGTACTCTGCTTCTTGCTCTTCCAGTCAACTGCTCCTCCATTGATGACAAAGACATAACCAGTCTGAGACTTCGTATCATCTTTATCACATTGCCAGGACGCATCACAGTAACCTGTAACACCAAGCTCTGTGTCTGGATTTCCACCATACACTAAGAACATATCTTTCGTATTCCTAAAATACTTTAGAATATGTTTAACAGCAGTCCAGTGAAGTTCACCCTGATTCTATTAATATCGATTGGTCGTGTTTTGAGCGAACGCTACATCTGTCCTTGTGCATCTCACAGCATACATAATAGATCCCACAGCCGAAGCATAAGGAACTTTTTGCATGCGTGCCACCTCAGCTGGTGTTGATGCACACATTTCGCTACATAAGCCATGCTTTACTTCCATCGGAAAATATCCTTTCTTGGAATTTTGCATATTGAATCTCTTCAATATTTTATCAATGTAAGCGCTTTGACTTAAACCAATTAACCGCTTTGACCTATCTCGGTAGATCTTGATTCCCAAAATGTATGCAGCTTCTCCTAAATCCTTCATGGAAAAACACTTCCCAAGATATGCCTTAACATTTTGCAAACTTGGAATGTCTTTTCCCATAATTAATATGTCATCGACATAAAGGATAAGGAAAATTACATCACTCCCACTAACTTTGTGATATACACATGGCTCATCAAGATTTTGAATAAATCCATACTTTTTGATTTCTTTATCAAATCTCTTATTCCATTGCCTTGATGCTTGCTTCAATCCATAAATGGACCTTTGAAGTTTGCATACACGGTTTGGAAATTGTGGATTCACGAACCCCTCAGGTTGCTTCATATAGATGTCTTCATCTAAGCGACCATTCAAGAAGGCGGTTTTGACATCCATTTGCCATATCTCATAGTCATAGTATGCTGCTATAGCTATGAGAATTCTAATAGCTCTAATGTCCGCTACAGGAGAAAAGGTCTCCTCTCTATGCCATAAGTTTGAGTAAAACCTTGCGCAACTAGACGAGCTTTATAGACGTGTACATTGCCATCCATGTCAGTCTTAATTTTATAGAGCCACTTACTTCCAACCACCTTGACGTTTGGAGGTAAATCGACCTTTTCCCAGACTTCATTTTCTCTCATGGATTGCATTTCCCCATTCATTGCAATCTGCCATTTTTCCTTTTCAGGACTTGCTATAGCAGCTTTATAACTAGTAGGCTCTTCAAGATCTCCTAACATAGTTTCCTCAACTTCTACGTTAAGACATAGACGTTCAGGTGCACGCGTAGACCTTACGGATCTACGAACGGGAATCACTTCAACTTCTGGTGGAGGACCCAGACTATCAGGTTCTACCGGAAGTACGTTAGTGTTTTCAGAAGGTAATGCATCTTCTTGATCATCTTCCAGATCATAAACTCTCCCACTGAATTCTTGAGATACGAGATCATTTTCAAGAAAATCTCCATACCTAGCAACAATTACTTTATTTTCAGTTGGATAGTAGAAGTAGTAACCCATAGTTTCCTTAGGGTATCCTACGAAGATACACTTTACAGATCTTTGTTGGAGTTTATCTGCTGAGTCACGTCTAACATACGCCTCGCAATCCCAGACCTTTAAATAAGACAGGTTAGGAGCTTTACCATGCCATATTTCATATGGTGTCTTATCAACCTTCTTTGTGGGAACCATATTTAGAATGCGAACAGCTGATTCCAAAGCATAATCCCAAAAGGATAAAGGTAGAGTAGTAAGATTAAACATAAATCGTATCATGTCCAACAATATGATTTCTTCTCTCAGATACACCATTTTGTTGTGAAGTATATGGAGAAGTGAGATTCTAGACAATTCCATTCTCAGCTAAGTAATTGATAAGGTTTTAAAAGGTACCATTTTGAGGGGTCATTTAAGTCCTTATTTGATCACTTTTGTATCCGTTATTGCTTAATATCGTTCCTTTTCACTTTTTAGGTCTCGTGAAGGCAAAATGCTGGAATGGCACTTATTTGGACGAAAAGGCGCGAATATATGAAGAAAATGGCCAAAGTCGAAATCGAGACACTCACAGTCGCTGAATGTAGAAGGCGACGGCATCAGGAGTTATTTGCGACGCCGTCGGAGAATTATTGTGACGGGTCAGAACTCAAAACTCGTGTTTTTAAGAGACGGCGTCTAGTTGTGAAAGAGTAGGCCGTCGCTACTCAGACGGCCTAGATGCGATCCAGACGACGTCAGAAGCTGAAGAGGATGGCGTCACGGACATAAGGTGACGCCGTCGCAAGGTTAACGTGGCCAAGACGAAACCCTAATGGCGGCGACACGACGGCGTCACTAAACATAAGGTGACGCCGTCGCAATTGTAATCTTATATATAGAATCCGAATTTTTCAGTCTTTGTGTGGAGAGTCTTTGGAGTAAAAACCTAAAACCGAACCTAAGGTGTCTTGTACAGTATTTTAGGGTTTTTAACCCTATCTTACACCAAGATAAGTCTTTGCTTCATTAATTCAATTATGTCTTTGATTATTTGTGTGTATGCTTGCATGTTCTCCATGTCCGGCTAATTTATTTGTGTGTTTGCTTAGGAAGTATGAAACTTAATTATTAAATATTGATTGGTTGTTTCTTATCTTAGTTGATTAATGATCTAGTAATGCGATAGGTCATTCGTTGTGTACTTAATGCTTGATTCATCTTTGTGAACCCTAGAGTATGATTACCTGAGTGATTGTAGTCTAAACCATCCGAAGAGCGCCTTAGAGTAGGAGTCTATAATCTCTAAGTGGATTTGTAGACAAGACCCTTTGGTAAGTTCAAAGAGTTAGGGAGAAACGCATACCCTACAACTTTAGAAACAAAACGCAACTAGGAATAAGACGTGACACTCAACCATCAATAGGAGATAATTAAGGAGTAATACAAACTAAGTAAACACATCTTTAAACTATCATACGAGCACACATTAATTAGACATAGACTCCCACAACCTTAGTTTAGATAATTAGATAATAGTAGAGTAATCGGTAGAAATACCAACCCCCCAAATCCAATACCCGAGATTCGTACCTTTCCATTTTCATAAAATATAAAAAGATAAAAAATAATCTTCCTCAACCTTAACCTTAGCGTAGTAACTCCCTACTAGCACTCCTATTCCCCTAGAGAACGATATCAATACCCGTGGCTTACCCTAATTACTACACTACAACGATTAGGTTCACTGCCTAGGGTGTTATAAAACTTGCTCGAAGAAAAGGAAGTTCCTTTGACCCCGAACGACGCGTGTAGCGTTATCAAGTTTTTGGCGCCGCTGCCGGGGAATAGAATAGCTAGTTAGTAGTCCACCTCGTTTAGGTTTCTTTGCTTGATTCCTATCAAGTAAATTTTTTTCTCATTTTTAGCTTCCTCGTAGTCTATCCCCCTTCTTCGTGACCTTTGTTCGTAACCATTTTCATTGACTATTCCGTTAGCCGTTATGGAGAACGTGAATCTGCCAAAACTTTCACCCAATCAACGAAATCTACTACATAATCTACCCTTTCCACTCCAAAATGAGATCTTGAGGTTCCAGCAACATCATGATGAATCCTTTCCTGAGGCGTGGACTCGAATTAAATATTTATTACAAAAAGTCCTTTATCATGGTATTGATTTACTGTTTCCACTACAATTCTTTTACACTCGTATCGCCCACGAAACCCAAAGGAGACTTGACTATGTAGCGGATGGGGATATTTGGGGACGTGGTGTTCGAAATGCATGGGAAAACTTTGAGATTCACGCCCAATTTAGAAGTGGAACATGGGACCCAAAAAACGAATCTTTAGACCTATTTTCAATTTGGAAACTTCGGTCGGAAAGGTTGTTTAGGAAGGAGATGATTAGAGTTGAGGTACCAAGGTGCATGTCATGGTTAGGCGCTACCACAGTACAAAATGAATACATAGGTGATCTTGATAAGATGGAGGATAGAGTAGAAAATCCAATCCCATCGGATAACCCACAAGTCCTACCATCACTTGAGGAACACACATCGCCTATAACTTACCCGGAAGAAGTAGAAGAGACTATAGGAACCCCGATTGCAGAACCTTTGGACCAAACGCCACTAGGGAATATAGGTTTAGATGCTTGTTGTCATGACCTCTCTCTTAGTCCTAGGAAAGTTCATAATTTTGATGAACCGGAGCCTCAACCAAAAACCTTACCTAATGTTCCGTCTTTAGATGTGAATCTTGGAATTGAATTAGGCTCCAATCCACCCATCAAAATAGATAGTCCGGGTAGTTGCTTGATAAAAGTGGTAGACTCTAGGCCATGTAGAGTGGAAGCTAATATAGGAGTAACCCTTGACCTTACACACTTATATCACCCATTCATGGTTGATAACAAGAAACACTATGGGTTTAAACCGGGTTTATTAGGTCAAGATGGATCCTTAACTAAGAATCTTTTGAAGTTGATAGAAGATGATCCATTTTTAGGAGAGAGATTTGATTCACCCGCTACACCAATAGACTTAGGTAAGGTTATAATGAATAGAGCACACTCCTTTGAGCATATAAATCACCCATCACCCTCTTCTCACGTAGCAAATTTCCACCCTAAGGGTGTGTATTGCTACTATCACCCGCACTTAAACTCAAGTGTAGGGAAAACTTCCCCTTTATCTGTTAAATAAGGGTAGAGTCAGGCTCGTGACTCGAACAAAAACAAGCGCTTCTTGGGAGGCAACCCTTGTGTATTTGTTTTTCATTTTCATTTGTGTGTCGTATATCTTTTATTAATTGTTAATTCTCATGTTTAAATTTGTAAAAATGCTTTATTTTGTCTTTAACCTCGTCTTAATTGCATATAAAGGTATTTTACATAAGGGATAAGTGTAGGGAGGATTACACACGTTTTCAAAAGAAACGTAAACATGAGAATAACAATTAACTAAAAGATATTTATGTTTGTTTGTTCGAGTCAAATGCTTGTATCGAGTCATAATGGATGTTTTGCAGAAATTTTTTCCAGATTCTAAAGATGTAAATTTTCCAGAAATTTTTCCAGAAAATCGCAGACCAGTTTTTGTCAGGATAACCTGACGGCGTCAGGATTGCAACCTGACGGCGTCAGGAAGGAGTAAAAACATCAGATTACCTTTTCTCGTTTTCTGAGCTACTTATAAATTTTTGGAATTTTCCAGGTCTTAATTTTCTTAGAAATTCTGTAAACATCCATTCCACAAGCATTATATCCTAGTTTAAATCGAGTCTTATATATATTATTACCGCCGATTTTACGCGAAGGTTTCATTTGTTTTCTTCAAGTGTGCAGGTTTAGTTTGTCAAGAAGAAGTTACATAAGATTGGAAGGAGCTTTTCACGCAATAATTCTTCTTGAAAAGAATTTAACCACCACTTTACACGGATCCTACCGAGCTAATCAGGGGAGTATTAGTTTCTTTCGTTTTTAATTACCTTCTTTTATCACAACTTTGATACTTTTGGGGAACATTGGGGACAATGTTCAGTTTAAGTGTAGGGAGGGAAAATAAAACGGGAACTTTGAAACTATGCTTATCCTTGACTATTTGCTTTGTCTAATTGTGATTGTGTAATAAACCATGAGAAAATGTCGGTTAGGGTAATTTTGGCACCAAATTTAAAGTTTTTCATAACATATAGGAGTGGGCCATTAGTCTTAACAAAAGCGTCTCATGGATAGGAAGTTATATGACTAGCACAAAACCCTTTACCACCCAAATTCCACCCAAAATGTGAGGATCGCCCTTATATTAGTAGGAATTAAAGCATTCATCTTTAATGCTTAGAGTGTGAACCGGTAGTATATTAGATTCTAGAACTTGTTTTGTGATGCATTCCGAGATCGCAAGTGAGGCTACACTTGTGTAGTTAGGAATAACTAAATGATAAGAGGCATTAGGATAACCCTTGTTTGATACCTGTAATATAATTACTTCTTCCACATCGGTTGAGTAATTCCCCCACACCCTTTGCGTTGTACTCATCTTTAGTACACGATACCCCTAGTTAACCCCTCAGAGCCTATCCTTTTCGCGGTTCTCGTGATATTTCGGTTTTTCCGGAATATCAATGAAGAGCATTGTTTACACCCCACCCCCAAATATACACCCAAATCGCCTTAGCCTACCCTTTATGCACTCACTTTTAGTGCAAATGTTTGTTATCACCCTAAACCCTTAGTTCAATTATCTAGTTGCTTGCATAAGTTGCTAAGTCGAGTCATATCCTTTGTATACAGTTTTGGGATGATTGGGATTCATGGGAAAAGTTAAAGTTTATGAAATGACGGGAAGGGAACGTTAAATTCAAATTCCCTTTGTTTACGTAATAATGTACCCCAAGTGTTTTGATCTTTTCAAATCGGGTCAAATTAGTGTTAGAGTAATAAAAACTCAAGTGTAGGGATATGCTTATAAATCCCTAGTATTTTGATGTTATCTTAGAGGATGGTAGAGTAAAAGTGTATGAAAAAAAAAAAAAAATCGAAAAAAAAATAGAAAAAGAGAAAAGAAAAAAAAAATAGAGTGATTAAAAAAAAAAAAAAAAAACATACGGGCTACCATCCTACATCTATCCTTTAAATTTATGTTTGTTTATTTCAGTTATCTAGAGTTTAGAGTGTCGAGTCTTGGCTTAGCAACGCCATTCTTCATATGCAGTTAACATAAAGATTTTTGACTTACCACCACTAAATAGCCTATCCCACCAAACCCTTATTTCCCTACCGTAAGCCTAACATTACATCCCTTTAAAAGACCTCTTTGATAGTCTTTCCTAGGTGCTTACGCCAAAGCGATGGAGGTTTGATCTATTCTCAAGCCTATGGTAATCTATGTACTAAGACCGGTTAATGAGTGTTTATCTTCCATTTCCTATATTGTTATATTTCATTTATACACCTGAGAGAGATGTGAGTATCCAAACACCCCATGTGAGGTGCTAGTATGTAATTTCCGTGCTTGTTATGACTTTTGCGGGGCTTATATGTGTTGTGGACCGTTTTGAATTAATGCTGAATGACCCCTAACTTATAAATTAATTGGCTAAAAGCACATTTGCTTGAGGACAAGCAAATAACAAGTGTAGGGATATTTGATAAGGTTTTAAAAGGTACCATTTTGAGGGGTCATTTAAGTCCTTATTTGATCACTTTTGTGTCCGTTATTGCTTAATATCGTTCCTTTTCACTTTTTAGGTCTCGTGAAGGCAAAATGCTGGAATGGCACTTATTTGGACGAAAAGGCGCGAATATATGAAGAAAATGGCCAAAGTCGAAATCGAGACACTCACAGTCGCTGAATGTAGAAGGCGACGGAGTCAGGAGTTATTTGCGACGCCGTCGGAGAATTATTGTGACGGGTCAGAACTCAAAACTCGTGTTTTTAAGAGACGGCGTCTAGTTGTGAAAGAGTAGGCCGTCGCTACTCAGACGGCCTAGATGCGATCCAGACGACGTCAGAAGCTGAAGAGGACGGCGTCACGGACATAAGGTGACGCCGTCGCAAGGTTAACGTGGCCAAGACGAAACCCTAATGGCGGCAACACGACGGCGTCACTAAACATAAGGTGACGCCGTCGCAATTGTAATCTTATATATAGAATCCGAATTTTTTAGTCTTTGTGTGGAGAGTCTTTGGAGTAAAAACCTAAAACCGAACCTAAGGTGTCTTGTACAGTATTTTAGGGTTTTTAACCCTATCTTACACCAAGATAAGTCTTTGCTTCATTAATTCAATTATGTCTTTGATTATTTGTGTGTATGCTTGCATGTTCTCCATGTCTGGCTAATTTATTTGTGTGTTTGCTTAGGAAGTATGAAACTTAATTATTAAATATTGATTGGTTGTTTCTTATCTTAGTTGATTAATGATCTAGTAATGCGATAGGTCATTCGTTGTGTACTTAATGCTTGATTCATCTTTGTGAACCCTAGAGTATGATTACCTGAGTGATTGTAGTCTAAACCATCCGAAGAGCGCCTTAGAGTAGGAGTCTATAATCTCTAAGTGGATTTGTAGACAAGACCCTTTGGTAAGTTCAAAGAGTTAGGGAGAAACGCATACCCTACAACTTTAGAAACACAACGCAACTAGGAATAAGACGTGACACTCAACCATCAATAGGAGATAATTAAGGAGTAATACAAACTAAGTAAACACATCTTTAAACTATCATACGAGCACACATTAATTAGACATAGACTCCCACAACCTTAGTTTAGATAATTAGATAATAGTAGAGTAATCGGTAGAAATACCAACCCCCCAAATCCAATACCCGAGATTCGTACCTTTCCATTTTCATAAAATATAAAAAGATAAAAAATAATCTTCCTCAACCTTAACCTTAGCGTAGTAACTCTATACTAGCACTCCTATTCCCCTAGAGAATGATATCAATACCCGTGGCTTACCCTAATTACTACACTACAACGATTAGGTTCACTGCCTAGGGTGTTATAAAACTTGCTCGAAGAAAAGGAAGTTCCTTTGACCCCGAACGACGCGTGTAGCGTTATCAGTAATCTTTAAACTCTTGGCTTAGATACTCGCCTCCTCTATCGGATCGAAGAGCTTTAATCTTCTTTCCCAATTGCAGTTCTACTTCCGCTTTGAAAACCTTAAATGTTTCAAACACCTCATGTTTATGCTTAAGCAAATAAACATAACCATAACGGCTGAAATCATCAGTAAAGGTTAAGAAGTAGCTAGCACCTCTCTTTGACACATGTCTAAGTGGTCCACACACATCAGTATGAATAAGACCAAGTAGATCAGACGCCCTCTCCATATTGCTATGAAAAGGTTTCTTCGTCATCTTCCCAGATATGCATGACTCACATTTATCAAATGATTCATCATTGATACTTTGCAAAAGCCCTTCTTGTTGAAGCTTTTGCATGCGAGCCTTGCCTATATGAGCAAGTCTACAAGGCCAAAGATAAGAAGAATTCAAGTCCAACTTTATTTTCTTATTGATGCTAAACATCGAATTATTATATTTGTTAGATTCATTTCCAATCACATTAATTTCAAACACACCATTCACAGTAATCGCTCTAAAATAAAATACACCATTTAAAGAAACAGAAATTCCATTACGTGAAATAGTATGAGTAAAACCATCATCCAACAAAATTGAAAAGGAAACAACATCCCTAATTATAGAAGGTGCATAATGACAATTTTTCAATAACAGTACTAAGCCCGAAGGTAATACTAAACTAAACGTTCCTATGGCTTCAACAGCTGCATGTGTGCCATTTCCCACGTGCAGATATTGCTCCCCATAGGCCAGCTTCCTTTCCACTCTAAATCCCTGCAGTGTATTACAAATGTGAATACCACATCCCGTATTATATACCCAGGAATTTTTATGATTTAGAGTAAATAATTCAATGACAAATAAATTACTTGAAGAACCGGCGCCCGAGGACACTTCATACTTCATCTTATTTGCCCGCAATTCATCAAGATAGAGAGCACAGTTTCTCTTCCAATGCCCAACGACCTTGCAGTGGTGGCATGCTTGATCCTTTTTAGGATTTTCCTTCCTAGGAGTAGGGTGCTTCTTGGGTTGTGGTTGATAGGCCATAACTTGTTTACCTTTATCAACTTTCCCTTTGCCCTTCACCTTCTTGTTGTTCGCACGCTGCGGTTTTGGCTTATTAATTCTACCACCCTGAATAGCCAGTACCTGGGGAGTAGGAAACCTTTTGAGGTAACCCTTTTTCATAATCAATAAGCAATGCGTGTAGGTCAGTAACTGTCTTCCCCACACAGTGCATATTGAAGTTTCTGACAAAACCATTGAAATCCTTGTTAAGGGATCTATTAATCAGATTCACAGCCATGTCATCATCATAAGTTTTGCCAAGTGCCCTTAATTGGTCCATGTAACCTTTCATTTCCAGTACATGAGTACTTACTGGTTTACCCTCTCCCTGCCTACAGCTGTGTAATGCGTCGGTCAAGTCATAATCTCGACAGCAGCTGGTTTCTCGAACATAGTTCGAAGTTCATTGAGCATGTTATATGGGAAATAGTTTTCAAATTGCTTTTGAAGAGCAGATTCCATCGTTCCCAACATAAGACAAGCCACATCATTATGACGCTTATACTCAATTTGCCAAGCGTCCTTTTCAGCTTGAGTAGCTGTAGGTCCGGTTGGTTCAGCAGGACAAGGTTCATAAAGATATTTCAACCGGTCAGCAACTCTACAGACAATTCTCAAAAAGCGGTGCCAATCATTGAAATTCTTAGAGCCAGTCAACTTTTCCCGATCAAAAAAGCTTTTGAACGCAGGACTTAGAGCAGTGTTAGTGTTATTGTTGTTTTGAGCCATTTCTACAGAAAAAAGTTCAAGTATTAGTATTTTCGATAATACACTTTTCAAAAAAATAAAACATACCCAACGGTAATATAAACATATAACCATATAATTTTCTCGAAAACTAGGATCCAAATTATCATAGATTCATTACATCAGTTGATCTGCTAGTAACGAAAGCACATAATAAGGTAATCTGTCGAACAATAATTGGCAAACAATTTCCAACTCCTAGATCATTATGGGATTTATATTTTCCAACGCTATTGCAAATATAAACATGTTTCATCCCATCTTATGCCATGAGTCCAGTTCTCACTTACTACTCAACTTAAGTGTCTAACTTAAAGAACTGGAAATATGTCCATGTAAGGTCTGACTTTACATAGAGATTTACCTCTCCATCACAATCTCGCCAAGTATTGTCATGACGTAAATTGCAACTTCAAGTGTTCCTTTTAATTAGATGGCATACAACTTAATTTATAAAGGATACTAGTTTTGATTTTATGTGGTCAAATCAAATATGTACAAAGATGTCATGCATTCATCTTGTAGCATAAATTTAATAAAAAAATTTTTATTACCAATTCATAAAGATCAAATTATCAAAGTTTTGATTGAGGTATTGGGTTCACCAATCAAGGAATTTAGCGTTAATTATCGTCCATTATACCGTACTTTTGCATAAGTGTAAACACTTAGTGTTTCGGGTAATTACCACCGAAGTGGTGCATGGAATTAAAACTAATTCGCCCTTAAGATGATTTTGTACGCATAGCCTACTTGGTAACTCCAATTTGACTCGCAAGCAAGCGGAGAGTTTGGTCAGCGCTGAAGCAATAACCTCCCTCTTTAGGGTCACAATTTAATGCGCTCCCCTCCTAGTACTTCCCACACAGTCCGTCAAATTGGGTGAGCCGTTCTCACTTTTTGTACCAAAATCATCAATCAATTAAACTATTGAAAACTTAACTCTTCAAAAACAAATCAAATTTCGCCATTGTTTAGTCCGTATTATTTTTCTATTCAAAATTACCCGTTGCTTAAAACTGTCATACATAATAAACAAACAAGTAAACAAATAAAAAATAAACAACTAAAAAACAATGCGCACATAACTAACAATTAATACGTGTAAACAAGTAGCCACATGCAACTTATTCGATAAAACCCTATTAATAATCAATGTCTAGGTTAAATTAATGTATATATTAATTAGGGCTTTCACTCTCCCAATTGAAAGTGAGCCACATACATCGATGAATCGATTGCGTAAACCCATAATTAATAATATACCACATTGCACATAATTGATTCATTAATATATATAATTGGAGTCTTCCCCAATTCAAGATTTATCGTAAATAAACATGTGATAAATATATCTTAACAATTAAACAAATGTTCAAGCAACTATCCATGACAAACATGCATGTATCATCATGGATAAATCATAACAATTATACAAATAGTCACAAGATCGCATATCAAAATTCCATGTCACATAACATATTATTCATGAATTAATCACGTAACGTATATATTAATTCTAGGTTTCGATAAAGTTAGCAAACAATTTTCAAACCCTAAATTTTTTTATATGTGTCGACTAAAAAAAATAAAGGGGTACGCCCCATTAAAAATTAAATAAATCGACCCATGTAAAAAAAATAAACAAAACCCTAGATTAATCACATCAAACATCATACAATATACGTTTTTTTACGTGTTTATGTAATTAATTACTCATTAAAAACCAATGACTCGTGATGCCACTGTTGGAATTATATAACATGACATTCAATAAATAATCACAAAACATCAAAGTATACATGCAGAAACGTATAGGATTTAATAACGAATAATTAATTAACATAAAGAAGAATATGCGTATCTTACTTGATTATAGCCGAACAAGAATCAAATCCACAAACTAGCAATGGAAGAACTCTAATTTGATTTAATTAGGATTATATGAATTACCCCTTACCGTTTGTAATTCAATCCAAGAATACTAACAATATTGTGTTAGTACCACTTTCTTGTACACACGTACTAAACCGAATTAAAGTAATGCTAGTTTTATTAAACCAAATAACTTGATATTGGAAAAAGGTGATGATCGATCCCTTGTAGAGGGTGTCGACCGGTTTTGAGAGCAAAAACACACACAAAACACTTTTAGGTTTAGCTTAATGAATACAAGAGATGATTTACATACACCCTTGGTTTTGTATATATACTCAAGCAAACTTGGTGAACAAGTTTGAGTTGTAAAAGGATTTGTTTCCTTTTCCTTGTGGCCGATCGGTTGGGTATCCCACAAGGGATTCCGGAACATTCCCGTTATTTACAACTTAGTCCTTTTTCAATTACATTTAACGCCCGTTAGTCCATTACAGTTAATTACTTAACGCTCGTTAGTTATTTCGTTTAATTAATAAATAAATATAACTATTACATTTAATTATTAACTTTAATTCTCATATGTAAAGTGTGCAATCCCGTGGTCTCGAGTTCGATCCTAACTCACGTCTACTAATTTATATCCATAAAACTAATAGCAAGAAGCTGGAAGTGTTTCCCGAACTTCCACCTAGACTAAAAAATGTTTATGCATGTCATTGCACCTCCTTATGTTCAACTACGTCCAGTTTTCTCAAATTGTCTACAAACGTTGCCATTGAGAACCAGGTGTCGATATCAGAGACCCGGTGTCTTGACTCATCTATAACTTCCAAAGGCTCTACAAACGAATTTTCTTCTTTCCTTCCGGATGCATGTATTCAGAATAACAGATGTGAATTCTTCCGTTTTCCAGAAAGTGTCGTTGAGACAATGAATATAATATATCGTGGAAATAGCATCCCGGAGTGGTTTACAAATAAAAGTATGGGAAATAAAGTAAAGGTCAAATTGCCATCAGATTGGTGCTTGGATAAGTTTAGGGGATTTGGGACGTGCGTTGTTTTTAAGCCAAAAAATACTTGCCAATATGTTGGATGCTATCTAAAGAACTTTGATGGAGCTTATTTAGGAAGATGGAGTTTGCCTTCAATAGAAAGCAATGAGTCATATAGAACATGGTTGCTTTATACGAGGGATACAATGATGTTGAAGAGAGCAAAGAATTTTGTTACATTTTGCTTTGGAGAGACTTATGATTTTAATGAACGTTGTTTTTATGAAAATAAAGATATTGAAGTGAAGGAGTGCGGATTAAGACTAATTTGTGATGAAGGTAATGAAGGGATATGGAACATGAGTATGTTACAAAACCTCCCAACTTTATCACAACCTGGTGGGGCCATCAGCTTGGAAGGGCGTACTGGATATATTGACTGGTCGTGGTAGTCCAGTAACAAAAGTGTAACGGTTATACCGGAAAACTGTCGTTAGTTCCGTAGATATGATTTTATATTCATATATTTATAAACTTCTTCATGTATGAATCAAACGATATAAAATTATAAATATGAATGATATAAAAAATTAAATGGATATTGATATGGATTCGGGCTTGAATAACAACTAAATACAACCCGTGTAATTTTTATCTCTTATGAATTTGGATCGCAACATCATACAACCTTGTTTATAATCTGGATATCCCAAGTTGCCGCTAACAACCTCGCCTGCAACACGATTTCACATATATATATTCAATAGAAGCGATAACTAAACATCTCATATGAAAGTTACCTAACCACAATTCATTCAAAGATCATCACTTATAAATGTGCAATGAAATACTAAACCAAAAGAATCTTTCTACAATACAAAAACACAGTGCAGAGAATCATGAGATCATGAATTCAAAATCTTTACTTGAGAGGTCCAAATGACAACTCTAGAAATCTTAAATTCTGCATCAAACTTAAGCTACTCTGCTGCCAACTCAAACCTGAAAGGAGAACAATTTTGCAGTCAACAAAACGTCCAACGCAAAGGTCATGTAAAAGCACAAATTAACTTGTATCTCGTGAACAATGTACTAAAACTGTTTAATATGGAAATACTTTTCTTTGAGACCTCTTAACTAATTCTTTTAAAAATTTAAGGCATGACAGCATTTTTATGTTCTATATTATAAATGTTTATGTTTGATTACATGATAGTGTATAGATACATAAATTTAAGTAATACTTTAATACACAAAAGTAAACTAGGTTTATCAAAATTAAAGGCAAAACTTAAATGAGTATGTGAAGTCTGCTTTGAAAATATATGTATAAAATTAAATGATTATAAAAGATACCTGCCAGGCTGCCATGCTTAATGTTATTCAATTGATGCTTAAATGCATAATATGATAAGGCTTATGGTCCTAAGAAACAAATCAGTTACACTGTTATTTAGTTTTGTTTTAGTGTGATGTCATCCCTTTGAGCTTAACGGTGTAGTTATAGACCTTAGTCACGCGAAATTAATCAAAATCATAGGGGCTTTGCCAAAATAAGGCCAGTCCTTGATATGACAAATTTGCAGATGTGCCGCTAATCGTGGTAAGAAACTATGCTAGCTAGTTGGAGTAGCTGGATAAAAGGTGTAAGATACCATGATGTATGAGATAAAAAATGACAAAAAGAAAGAAGGTATTGGCCGTACCTTCAGTTATAATGCTAACGAGTAATAAATAGAAACGCAAATCCCTTTATGAAAAACAATAGCCAGGAACCCCACTAGATTCCTTGCTACTTTGCGAGGTTTAAATTTTTGCACCAAAAGAGCTCAATGTCAAGCCGCTTTCATGGTTGCTCCATAAAAGCGTCCAACTTTCACCATGTCAATCCCACATCCGCTGCAAATAAACCAAACTCGCAAGGTTTGAAGATTTTCTAGCTGACCAATCTGCAAGGAATCTTGCGGGATTCTTTGCTAGTTTGTCATAAACTGAATTGTTTTGGCCATTTTAATCTAGTTTTAATAGAAGTGGAAGAATGGTTTTGTCGTGCAACTGGTCAAAACAGACTCCTTTTTAGGTAAAACCGTAAGGGTTAAAAACTTAAAATGATCGAGTTGGCAAAGACTGTTTTGCCAAACTTTCAATAGAAAAGTAGTGTCTTGCGAGACTATAATAATTAGATTACTTCCGTAATAATCTAAGTCTTTTAATTAAATGGATGAGGAGGTTTATGCATTTAATTTATATTAAGGAAACTTTCGATTAGTTTGACCCATTGCCCTGTTTTCCATTAAGCTGTTTTTATCATTTAGCTCTCAGACACTTAAACCTACTGGAGATAAACATGACCAAGAATAACAATTCATAAGTAAAGCTGTAAAGGGGTTAAAATTGCCACCTCTAAATTCTAATGTTACTTGTCTCTTGAACAGTAAACAGGGAGGAAAGAGGGCGAAAACAACAAGCTTAGAAGGATCCATACCTCATGCAATATGCTGAGCAAGACTGAGTATCTTGACATGCTTTTTCTTCCTTAGCTCATGTGGAACCGGGCCAAAAACCCTGGTCCCAATCGGTTCACCTTGCTTGTTGACAAGTACTACAGCATTATCATCAAACTTAACCTCACTCCCATCACACCGACCCTTCTGCATGGCGGCCCGGACAACCACGCCATACACCACCTGTCTTTTCTTTACTTTTCCGCCTGGTTGGGCCTCCTTCACTGATGCGACTATCGTGTCCCCTTATCTGGCTCCTTTTTTCCCCTTCAAAGCTTGTATGCACATAACTCGTTTTGCCCCTGAGTTGTCGACCACTTTTAGATTGGATCTCATTTGTATGAAAGTCCTTATTTGCTGTAAAAGACACAAAATATAGAAATGTTGTACATAACTTGGCTAACGCAAAAAATTATATATTTTTTGAATAGATTAATTTGGATGTTTGATGCATAAAGTACACATTGGGTGACTTTCTACCCATTTGACCTATATCCTTTCAAGTTGATTATTTTAATAAACCCATTTGGCCCATTAAAGATAAAACCATAAACCAAATCGACCCATTCATGAATGATTGGGTCAACACTTTCAAATAGATTAGCAGACCTGAGCCAAGAAATTATTGCAGGAAGTCTCCTGTTCGGATCTTAGCATTCCTGACGACACATTGCTGAGGCCCCGCAACTAGGGCTGTAAACGAACAGAACGTTCAATGAACATTTCATGAACGGTTCGGTAAAAAGTTCGTTTATGTTCGTTTATTTATTAAATGAACGAACATGAACAATATTTTACGATCGTTTAGTTAAATGAAAGAACATGAACAAAAGTCGTGTCCGCTTATTTATGTTCGTGAACGTCCGATTATGCGTTCGTTAACGTTCGTTTATGTTCATTTATTTATTTATGCTCGTATATCAAATATTTTAATTGTATAAAGTTTAAATTAGTTTGTTTAAACAAAACGACACTTATAAAACAATATTAGATGCATAATTTAATAAAGTTTATGATTTTTTGTCTATGTTCATTTATATTCGATCGTTTATGTTCGTTTAGCGTTCGTTTAGTGTCTTAATGAACAAACATAAACGAACATGAACAACCCATTTTCTTAATAAACGAACATGAACAAGAAGTTTCGTCCGTTTAAGCGTTCGTGTTCGTTTATTTGTCCGGTTAAAATTAAATGAACGAACATGAACAAGGCTCCGTTCATGTTCGTCCGGTTCGTTTACAGCCCTACCCGCAACAGTGAACATCCAGCTAGTTTGATTTTGTTTCATGCATATAATAGGACAAAACTCAGAACACGAAAAACTGATAACAGAAATCAAAGACCAAAAAGAGATTATGCTTGCCAAATAGAGATTTACTATCGATAAAATAGCAAATCTTAAGTTACACAAGCAACCACTAGTTACAAAGACTAAGAGTTTGTTTAGGTACAAATTCCAAAGTAGGCACCAGAATTAACAAAAAGGGATGTATGATGAACATCAAGTTTTGGGATTGCATATTTAACACTAGCTTCATAGCCCGCCCGGATGGGCGGGCTAGCTTCATAATATTTTTTTTTTGTGCAAAGGTGAATTATATTAACATTTCCAAATAGTTTGTACAAAACTTATAAGAAACAGAATACTAGGAATTGGACATTCCCCAATTCAAGTATTTATCACAACTGAGAATACAACAAAATCTATAAATGTTGCCCAATATCTTCATGACAGCAACTGAATTTGATTCAAAATCCATTGCCAGAAACATCTCAGAACCATATAACCAGCAATACAAAGTTACAATCCTCAATTCACCATAAACTGCACCATATACCATCTAGTTACATTTCCATCTTACCTCCTCTCTTATACTCACTCAACCATCATCCACAGTAAGTATAAAAGAGAAGATTAATGGCTTCACTAGGCACCCATTACCTCTCCACTAGTAGGGGCTATACCAGCAATGCTACATTTCCATCTACTACAATGGCTTCACATAAACTGGGAACACACACCCTACAGTGAGTACCATCCATTACCTCCTATGGCAGTGTATAGCTTGGACCAAGTAGGATCATCTTTCACTCCTTACTATTCCAAGCTTCAAACACTGCCCACCATACTTACTTACCCTACACAACTGGAAACCTACCTTATGAACCATTTAGAGTCATAAAACTCAAAACAGTCCAAGATACTAGGCCATCAGATGTAGCAAGTATATATGCGATTTCTTAAATCCTCAGAAATTTTGGATAAAATCCATTATAAACCATATGCAGGGTATTCATCAATGCACCCCTGCAGATTTCAAAGGAGTATTGAATTCAGAAAGAACCAAACACCCCTATAGTAGACATTCTTTGAGCAACTTGACTTATTATCAATCACAAGTTACTAATCTGAGCAGGAAACTTCATTTTGAACTTACTAATCTTCCAAGAAAAACTAACATTGCCAAATAGCTGATCTATTAGTAACATAGTCATCTAGGAAGAAATTCAGATCAAGGTACAAGCCATCTGCCAAATACACCATCATTACCAAATACCAGACCATAAAATTACCAGGACTTTACATTTTCAGGATCTTTTTGCACTTGATATTCCATCTATCTTCCACCCTTCTAACATTGACACTATCTTTAACAGTTATGCCAAGGATCTTATGTTTGATAGTATAAACAATATGATTGAAAACTTCTTGACTTGTCCTATGCACATCTCTGAATATTCTTCCATTTCTTTCTTGCCATAGTGTGTAGACACAAGCTGCCAAAGCTAATCTCTTAATAACCCAACCAAAATTTCTTAAAACACATAAATTGGCTAACTCATTCAATAGCTCAATCCAGTTGCATTTATCACATTCAATTTCAGCAATGTCTTTTACTCTGCCCCATACTTCTTTAGAAAAGGAACAGTTGAAGAATAGGTGCTGTAAATCTTCATTATCATTTAGACATAAGTAGCATCTGTTCACATTATATATTCCCCACTTACTCATTCTATCCTGAGTACTCAGTCTTTCTTTAATAGCTAACCACAAAATAAATGAATGTTTAGGTATACAATGTGTAAACCAGACCAGCTTCCACCAGTATACCTTAGGAATTTCATTGCACAAATCAGCTGTAGCACCTTTAACAGAGAACACAGTTTCAACTCCATTTTTTGAAATCCATACCACAGTATCCTTCACATCATTATTACTACTAGGATCTTCAATACTAGTAATAATAGGAAACTTTTCATACCATTCAGTAGGCCATTTCCATTTACCATTTTCTATCATTTCCCCAACAGTGATATTTATAGGCAATCTAGCATCATAGATATCTCTATGGGTGATATATTGCATCAAAGGCCCCATAGAACTCCAATTATCATGCCACATTGAGATACTATCACCATTAGCAATCTTGTACTTAATATTCTCTTTGATCTTGTTTCTAATCTTGAGCAGATTCTTCCATCCCCAACTATCCCCATTATCAATATCAATCTCCCATATACTCCTTCCTTTCAACTTAACAGTATGAATCCATCTGATCCATAAAGTATCTTTCTTCACAACTATATTCCAAATTTGCTTTGCTAACATTGCTTCATTCCATCTTTTTAGGTCTTTCAAACCTAATCCTCCTTGATCCTTTAGCCTGCAAATATCTAACCATGAAACTTTGGCTTTACCTTTTGCTGATTCACCATGATTCCATAAAAATCTCTTAAGAAGCTTGTTAATCTCATTGATTATAGTAACAGGAATTAAGAAAACAGAGGCCCAATACACATGAATTGACTCCAGAACAGCAGCAATCAACTGAAGCCTCCTTGCATAAGACAAACTTCTATTTTTCCAGTTATTAACCCTCCCTTTTATTCTATCCAACAAGCATTTGTAGTCATTGACACCCAATCTTTTGGCAATTAGATGCACACCAAGATATCTTACAGGAAGCTTACCAACAGCAAAGGGAAGAACTTGACTAATAGCATTTTTCTCCTCAGAGTTCAAACTTCCAAAATAAGTAGTACTTTTAGATTGGTTTGGGATAAGTCCAGAACATCCACTGAATTCATCCAATGCTTTTTTAATCACACCCACAGATATAGCATCACCATGACACAAAACAAGAAGATCATCTGCAAAGCAGACATGGGAGAGTCTGGTTTCTTTGCAGTTAAAATGATATTGAAACCTATCCTCTTTTCTGATCTGTCTTTGCAACATTAGGGAAAAAATCTCCATGATGAGAGTGAAAATATAAGGAGATACAGGGTCTCCTTGCCTCAATCCTCTCCCACCTTTAAAATATCCCACTCTTTCTCCATTAATATTCAAAGTAAAACTTGCAGTTGTGACACATTGCATGATCCAATGTATCATCTTATCATGAAAACCAAAACCTGCAAGAATGCTTCTGAGAAACTCCCATTCAACAGAATCATAGGCTTTTTGTAGATCTATTTTAAATGCAACTCTTTTAGGCCCACTTTTCCTATCATACCCTTTCATAATCTCCTGAGTTAACAATATATTATCTTGAATTTGCCTTCCAGGGATGAATGCACTTTGATTGCTACTAACCAAATTCCCCAATACAGGTTTAATCCTATTAGTGATTACCTTGCTAATGCACTTGTAAAGCACATTACAACAAGCAATAGGTCTAAACTCAGTCACTTTACTAGGGGTAGGTACTTTAGGAATCAGAGTAACAATAGTAGAATTTATCTTTCCAAGTAGTTTCCCTGAGAAGAAGAACTCCTTAATAGCACAGCAAAATTCATTTTCAATGATACCCCAAGCTTTTTTTAAGAAGGCTGCAGTGAAACCATCAGGTCCAGGTGCCTTTGAATCATCAATATCAAACAGAGCTTTCTTAATTTCTTCACATGTGACATTTCTTATCATCCTATCAGCTTACTCAGTAGTTAGCTTATTCACAAAAAGGTCTTCAATGTCATCAATCAGCTGAACTTCATGACTTGTACCAAGGAAATTTTTGAAATGCTTTAAAAAGAGGTCAGGAATTTGATCATTATCATATCTCACACCACTATCATCACACAAAGAAAATACTTTACTTCTATTTAATCTTCCTTTAAGAACTTTATGGAAAAAACTTGTATTTCTATCCCCTTCTTTCAACCATTTAATTTTTGCTTGCTGAGACAAAAAACTCTCCTCATCAGCTTCTGCTTTCATGAATTCATCCACCATATCTGCTTCCTTGATTCTTAACTGTTGGTTATGAGGATCTTGATCAATTTGAGTTTGAATTTGCTTTAACTGACTTCTAATATCCTCCACTCTTTTGAAGACACTCCCTTTATTCCAAGCCAACTTGTTCAAAGGACCTTTTAGATTTTTCAGCTTTTTGACCACTTTGAACATATAACACCCATCAACTTCTTTACACCAACCTTCTTTAACTAGAGGTATAAATTCAGACTTTCCAGTAATAAATTTTGCCATTCTAAAAGCTTTTTTATGTTTTTGAATACCTGTTGGAATACACAAAATAGCAGGAGTATGGTCAGATATAATGTAAGGTAAGAATTTAGCATTTGCCTGAGGATATTGGATGATGAATTCATGATTGGACATCATTCTGTCCAGTTTCTTGAGGATCCCAGTCATATCACCATCTTTTACTTTCTTCAGGTTTTTAGTCCATGTAAAATGCAATCCAGACTTACATATATCTTCCACTTCAATCATATTGACACAATCACAGAACTCCACCATATCAGTAGTCATAGAAGAACCACCACTAGAATGTTCATTAGGGCTTAGGGTAACATTAAGATCTCCTGCAATACCCCATGGTCTCCCATTTACATATCTACCATTCTGTTTCAACTCATTCCACAACTCTCTTCTATCAATTCCATCATTAGCAGCATATACAAAAGTATAGAAGCACTTGAATTTAAACTGATCAGCACTGACAACACAAAAAATAGACTGACTTGTTCTGTTAATAACCTGCACATTAACCTCTTGTTGATCCCATCCAAGTACTATTCTACACCCTTTATTGCAATTCTGCATATTAGACATCCATTCCCAACTTTGATAGACTTTGTCACAAATACTCTGAAGCTTCTTACTTTTCAACCTTGTTTCCAATACTGCACAAACCTTTAACTTCTCACTATCAATTAAATTTCTTACTTCTTTTTGTTTTTCTAAAGTATTCAGGCCTCTAATGTTCCATACACCCATTTTAAACTCCATTACACTCATTGTTTAACAATTGTGTATCTAGACCAGTCACCTCATTCACCTCCATATTCTTAGTTATTCCTTCTGCATCACTAACCACATCTTCAACTAAAGTATCTGCATTACTATTTCCCTCTGTAATCACAATCTTTTCTGTATGATACTTTCTCATGTCTTCTGTCCAATTTGCTGCTTCTGAAGGGGTAGGTTGTACATTTTTATTCAAATACTGATCAACTATCATTCTATCTTTCAGGATCCTCAATTCTTGATCATCATCTTCAGGTAGACTGTGGAGAACAGCATACTTATTGACAGATTTTTTTCATGGCTTCAGCTTCTTTAGCTTTCAAATTCCATACTCTTCTTGCTCCTGGTTTCCCATTATTCCCATTGTTCTTGTTCTCCCAGTTGCTAACTTTTCTACCACCATCCTGCTGATAATGGGCATGGTTGAAGTTTCTGTTACTAACATTGTGCCTCTGATCATTCTGGTTACTCTGCTCATTTCTTCTCACAGGATTCTTATGAACATTAACTCTCTCCTCTTCATTACTACCAACCTTTTCATTTGACATACCTGCTACATCTATCTTCTCACCCGTATTTTCCATTCCCTTATTCTTATGAGGATTAAGCATACAGTTATTGAAGTCATGGCCAAAAACATTACATTTATTACATCTAGTAGGTTTCCAATCATATGAGACTTTAATCTTTTTATACCCCTTAACTCTATTTTCTTTATCCCTATAATGCACCTCAATCTCTTGCTTTATCTCCTTCTCAGCATCAAACTCAACCAGCACTCTAGCATAATCCAAATTACCCACACCTTTATAGCACATAGAAGCTGTCATTGAATCCATAACCATTGGTTTACCTAAGCTACTTGCCAAAGCACTAATACCATTCATACTCCAGGCCTCAAGAGGTACATTAGTCATTTTAACCCAAACAGGCATTTTCTTAGGTTCTATCTTCTGCATACCAATTTCTGGACTCCATTTTTGCACAAACAATGGTTTATTCTGAACCATCCATGGTCCTTTATCAATCACAGCATTTAACCCTTTCTCATCCCTAAATTTAAAAGTATATTGCCCATTCTTTCAATAGGATCACGTTCCTGCAAGTGGCAAAGTAAAGTAGAATCATCATTAACAGGTCGTAGTTAAGATTCAAATTTTAATAGATATGTAAGAGATAAGCAACCCCTCTGACACCACTAATTTCATCACGAGTACGGAGGGTGCTACCAGGATGAGAAATGGAGTGACCATGGTACCTGTAGGTGTCAATTTTCAGAATATGAACATATTCGCAAAGAAGACAAAAACTTAACCCAATGTTAAAAACCATATTTTTTTATTATTCATAAGGTTAAAAATCACCAATTTTGGTATGTCAACCCAAATTACATTATAACACCTAATCCAATTAAATTATGCATCTTTGTAACTTCATCGTCATATAGTTGAAAGGCCCAAGCATACCCTAAATAATACTAACATGATCCAACATACTCATGAATTATGATCTGTATTCTGTTATTGAAATAATAAGTCAATTCAAGTCAGCCATTAGATAGTTCATGCATATTCTTCTTATATTATTAGGTTATTGTTAATCAAATATATTATCTTGTCACAATGTAATATTTAAATATACTATAAGGGATAGTCAAAGTCAGTTACATTTACACTGCAACACGTCTAGATAGAATAAAAATTATAGTTTTGATCAAGTATGACATGAGATTGATTTGATAAAGTGTTATGGACTAATGGATAATGAGAGAGCATCGATGGAGAAATTAAGGAGAATCACATTTCAATATGTAGTGAAGTAGATAACTAAAGTTTACGCAAACACCTCGATTGAGAATATATATAATTAAAAAGTTGATGAATAGTTCATGAATAAACATTCTGCAAGATAAAACTATTACACTAAATAGATTGATTTAAAATAGCTAGATATTACACTAATAAACTGTTAGTAATAATACATAACAATATGTTTATGTGAAACTTTAATTTAGCAGCTAAAAATGGTTTTTGGACGATCCAACACGGCTGATCCGTTACAACGCCAAGAAGATTTACCTTTTTTTACCTGTACCCATTTTGACACACAAACCATGTGGCTTAGTTTGAGGCTGTTGATACATATATTAGTTCGCATCATATACGACATTTATGGAATCACTATTTCTATGTTGTGTTAAGTGTCAATTGGGGCATATATTACATAATATCAAAATATAATTAGCTGCATGTGGTGTTAAGCGTTTAAAGCCATTTTAGGATCTCATGAAATTAATATCATAAATTAATACCTATTCCTTAAAAGAAACATAAATGGGTCGCACTATCCGCTTTTGTGATTTCATGACTTGAATGAAAAATTCAAGAGTTTAAATTGGATTTGTTTACCAGGCAAGTAGATAATTGTGCAACTACCCATGCAATTGGATCACTAAACGTTTCATAGTTGTTTCGGAGTACCTGCATAGAAATTTCTTGACATTTATGCAAATAAACAAAGATTGTTATAAGCATCATTGATATTTGGTTTACGTAAATTAGCATGGGTTAAGAGGATCATTTTTGGTTTTTTATTTTTATTTTATAAAGACCTTCTAACCATTTTATTAAAGAAAAATTAGATTATAACTGAAAGAACAAACCGTCGTTATATTATTTGACAAACTAATACTCCGTAATAAACAATGCTGCGTTTTTGTAAAAAGTGCTACTATTGAACCAAAAGTAACCAGTCCAAAAAATTATCCGCTTTGACTAAAGTCAAGTTTGACCCTTTTAACCATCCCAGCAGATCCATCAAAACCTGATATAATAAAGCAATAAAGCATAAAATTACTTAATATTTGGAGTCCGCTAAGTATACAATAACAATCCTCGGTGTGGTATTTCAATGAAGGAGTTCTTTGGTGCATCACTCCATTTGGTGCAATATGTATCCAATGCAACACTGGTGAAAAGAGTGTATTTGAGCACACTTCCTGTATTCCGATTAGCTGATATTACCTTGTACAACAAAACTACAATCACCAAAAGGCTTTATCCACCAAAATGTTGATGTAAATTAAGGAATTTAATATAAACAACACACAGACCTATGGTAGTGCGGGTGAAAAAAACGTTGATTCGTCAAGATGAGCAAGTCTAAAAGCATTGCCAACACGTCCTTCATATTCGATTCCCCATTTTGTTAATGTTGCCCCTGTATGTAAGCATGTTCTATCGGTAAAGTTTAAAGGGAGAAAATACGATGGGTGATGGATCCAAAAGTAGTTTACTTACCATCTTACTGTGACAAAAATATAAGCCATCACATCCAGTAAATATAAGCCATCACATCCATAAGCAAACGACCTAAACATGGGGGAGATTTTTAGGAGGAGCGTGATTTGGGGGGTTTTGAATTTGGAAAGGCGTGTGAAATGGGGGAGGGATGAGATTTGTTTGACTGCATTAAAGAGGAAGTTATTTAGGGAGTGATTCTTTAGGGGAGTCTATTTTTTGGAATGAATAGTTATTGGAGATTAAGATTTTATATCACAATTGGTTGACTGATCCACTGGTTGGGTCTTGCGGAAATGGACGTCAAAACCTGAGTTCGAACCTTGCAAGTGACAATCTTTTTTGTTAAATATGTAGCCGGATCTTGTGCCAAGTCACCATTTCCACATCACCATATGATGCTCCATGTCATCATTAATATGCCTAGTAAGCATTAGTGACGTGGCATGCTTAGTCCCATATATATGTATAGATTGGAACTAGGGGTGTTATCGGGTCTTATCGGGTCGAGTTATCAGGTTTGATTTTTTAAAACTCACCCGCAACCCGACCAGATAAGGAATCGGGTTATCGGGTTCGGGTGGTATTCGGGCGGGTTATGTCGGGTCGGTGATTTGGGTTATCGGGTGGTACTACAAATGAGCGGCTAATAAATTACCAAATGTGACTTTGAACAGCTAATAAAACTTGTGTCATTTTGTTTCATTATCTTTACAATTCAAAAATGATTTTCATCAATCAAGTAGAAAATATGAAAGTACAAACAATATCTTTTTCTTTGGATTAAAAGTCGGTTATATAAAAAAATAAAATAAACTCTTGTATACCAATCAAGCTGTTGGTTATCTATATCAACTATACGTTGCCATGCCCCTCCACTCTACCATTATTAAAATCCTGTGAATAAACAACAAAAAGTCTTGGCACAAGTCTTGGGTAATACCATTATTAGCATGCTGTTATGGACGTGACATTGATCATCCGCATTATTATGTACAATAGAAGCAATATCCCAAAAGGCTTAATAAGTAGTAACTGGAAACAAACAAGTAAATATAAGCAAATCACATCAAATCAGCTTATAGGTACAAAGGCAGGTAGAAACAATGTGACAACACTTGCTGTTAAAACTTAAAAGCATAAATGTGTAATGGAATGGGTAAACCAAACGTTCCATGCAATTTGCATTAGTTATAGGGTCTTATCGGTATTGGGCTTTTAAAAATATTAGGAGAAAAAATTAAATATTGATTTCCGGGTCTAATCGGTTGACCCAATAATCTGTGCCCATATGCATTATTTGGCTTAACGGAGCCGATAACTTTGATCTATTTAAGTGAAAATATGACGAATTTTGTGACCAATCAATATGCATTATTAAATTAAGAAATTTACATAGTGCCACAAATAAAAGTCAATGTACAATGAGAAAACCCTCGATTATTTCTTAAATTTACAGTTAACACCTACATGCCAGCAATTAGAACAGTTAAATAATTAACACAGCAGCTTGATATAGACGCATGATCATTGGTCATGAACAATTAGCTTTCTTACAAGTAAACCCTATATTTCTGACTTTTAATAGTGAGAAAGGCAGATACAAAAGAAGTATGATATTCGAGCATTGAGCTTGTAAAAGTGTAGCAGTTTTACAAGCATGCTACTGGAAAACTAACTGAAATTACTCGAGCAGATGAACTTAAAAGAACATACCACGAAAGGAATTAGAAGCAGAATTCGTTGCCATCTTGAGCTTCTTACACGTTCCTTTTCCTACCTGCAAACATTATATTAAACATCCCCATTATTCCTATTCTTTACCACCCAATAAAAGAGAGTGGCGCAGATGTTTATAGGTGTAGGAATGCGACAATAAATTGAACATAAGAGTTTGAACTGAGACATGATTTCTGAACTATAAAAAATTAGAAAAAACTAAACTTGTCTTAAAAAATACAAAATGTTAAATCTCAGTTTAAATTTAACCCGCATGTAAGATCACTAAATCCATGCCTAGTCCACAAACAAAAAATTAAAGTAAGTTCCGAAGCCGCCCTGTTATTTTCACCTTACAACATTTTCTTTAGTAAATTTAAATCAACACATTTGACACTTAACAAGAGTCTACTATTTAGCAACTTATTACTTATGTTAATAAAATAAAATAAAAAACCATAGCCACTTACTTTAATAGCGACGGAATTAATCTCCACCAAAAGGAGAGCAAATAAAACACATTTCTACACTAATTTTCTATCATATTTTCACTTAGGCGTAACATCAAACACCTTATGTGTAGAGGTGGCAAAATGTGCCCAGAAGCAAAAAGATGGGCTAAATGGGCACATTTTTAAAAGATTTGAGCACATTTAGTGGAGATTAATTTTCTGTCATATTTTCACTTAGGCGTAACATTCTTTTTTTGAAATGGGCACATATAGCCCATTAAAAACTTAAATGGGCACAAACAGACACTTTTTATTTTTCTCAATTGTTGAACATTAACGATCGTTTTAAAGATTTTTTTATATATATAATATATTTAAGTTTTTTAATATAGATAAGATATTACGTTTAAGGAATTTATTTCGTCGTTTTAGGTCTTTTATTGAGCGATTTGTATAACATGTGCCCGTTTGGCCCATGCCTGTTTAGCCCATGCCCATTCTAGCCCGTGCCTGTTTTAGCCCGTGCCCGTGCCCATCCCATTTTGCCACCTCTACTTATGTGCATCATAAAAAAAGGGCTTTCCAAAAAACACATTTTCGTTGCGTCATTTTATCAAACAACTTATGTGCGTCAGTATACAAAAGATGACCAGCTTGTCGCATATCAATCAGGGTTATAATTAATTGAGCTATATAAACTATATGGGATAGGGATATCAAATTAGCATAAAAGTATATGAGAAAACACAAGTACCTGTGTAAATGGGGGGCCGCCGGTTTTATGATTCCAAATAATAAAGGAGAGAAATGTTAGAGCTTGTAAA
Organism: Chrysanthemum seticuspe; assembly: GCA_019973895.1. Lineage (NCBI taxonomy): Eukaryota > Viridiplantae > Streptophyta > Magnoliopsida > Asterales > Asteraceae > Chrysanthemum > Chrysanthemum seticuspe. Next base: position 20,753,689 of record BPTQ01000002.1, read on the forward strand.
AAAAAGGGTATATATGCTTTTTTGTATTTTGCCATCCAAAGTAGGGGTATTTCCAGGAATCTGTTTGTAAATAACAACAAAGAGCAAGGGCCGTTTGGTTTGCAGAGGGGTTTAGAATTCGATTTGAATTTGGAAATTGTTTGAAAGATTTGTGAAAGGTTTAAGAAAGAGTAAGAGAAAGAAAATATATTACTATATATAATTTATTAAATTTAACTTTAACTTTATTAATTTATTTAAATATCTTTGTGAGAGAGAAATTTATGTGGGGGACATTGTTGGTTTGGATTTGCCGAAAGATATATCACATGAAGGGAATCATATTTTGATAAGTGGATCCACATTCATTCCTTACAAAAGATACCAAACAATTTGTTTTAAAGATTGAAAGGATTACTTGAATCTTAAAGTGCCCAACCAAACGGGCCCTAAATAGCAATGGAGTTTTTTTAAAGCAGTGTTTGTTTCGGTACATAAATTAGAAAGTGTTCCATTAAAAGTAGGATTGATCATTCGGGTTAACCCGACCCGAAATTAGCTAAAAACCCAAACCAGAAACCGAAACTACTCGGTTGTAATCGGTTCGGTTTCGATTCGGTTTTTGTCGGATTTTATCTGTTTTTATCGGGTTTTGGCTTGAACCGGACCGACCCGATTCGATCTGAAACCGAAACTCGGTAAAATCATAAACCAAGTTCGAACCGAGGTAACTCGGTTTCAATCGGGTCGGTTTTGTCGGGTTTCGGTTCGGGTCTTTCTCAGTTTTGCTCACCTCTATTTAAAAGTATTTATAACATGCATGTTTGGATGACATGTTATTCATCAAAAAGTGACACGTGTGACTGTTTATTTTATGTGACATGTCACGGAAATGTACATAGTTGGACATTTTTTTGAAAATGTGTAACATTCATTGAAAAATTATTTTTAGTTCACGTACCAAAACAAATATGCTGCCATTTAATCACCTAAATCAAAAAGTAAATCATGGCTTATTTCTTCTGGTTAATTTATGCTTAAAACAAAGTATCTTTTGAGAAATTTATATCTTAGTTCAAAAAGATATCCATTTTACATTTGCATGTCACGATTTTATAAGTTTTTTCGGTTTTAGACAAGCCAGTTTGTATAAATGAAACACTTGTGGTTGGACGGTTAGCAATGCATATTGGGCAAACAATTTTTTATGGTATTTTCGTCTAATTACTTATATACTCACTAAACTTATATAATTGCATATTTACTTAAAAGATGCTTAAACACCATCATATGTTATGTATCGAAAGCTTGTATTTTGAGTAAATATGCAAACATTCAAGTTTCATTGAGTATATATGAAATTCACTTTTTTAATAACTACAATACCCTCTTACATAACACATGTTTTCAGTCTTTTGTGTTTAAATACTTTTTTGTCTCAAAATTATTGTAGGCAAAAATAGACACACTAGATGGGGAAGGATTTTCAGCCACACACTTCAAATAAGAAGGAGAATTTTAAGAGGATATGTATATCTCTTTGCAGACGCATTTGAAATTTGTGGTTGTGGTTTCTTCTCACCCTTCTCATTTTATCCAAACTCCTTGAAGAATAATATAGCTAAATCAGCTTACTATTGCTCAAATTTTTTTTAAATGGCAGAGTCAATTAATTAATAAACGTGTGTTAAAAACTTTTTAATAACAATTTCATGTGAGCTAATATTGTAAATTTGATAAAAACTTTCTATCAGATATATTAGTTGTCATTTCCTAAGAAAGTGAACATCGTTCCTTGGAAGGCGTCTCTTGATAGGCTGGCAACGCGCTCTAACCTTATTGCTCGTGGTATCACTCTTTCCACTTACAACTGCCCTTTTTGCAGAATGGATATAGAGGACATTGATCATGTTTTGGTTAGTTGCCAAAAAGTTTTGGCATTTGGAGAAAGGTGTTGAGTTGGTGGAATCTTCCTCCCACGGTCTCATTCACTTCGTTTTTGGCTGTTGAGATTGCAAGTGGGATCGCCAATTTTTATGGTGATGCGAACATTATCAAAGTATTGAATGGGTCTTACAGATTACTATATGAGCTACGTGGAATTGGTGAAATCGTCTCATTCACGCCGCCGATGAGGACATTTCTTCTATTAAGAACGAAGACATTTTCTCGGGTATCCAACATATGGCTAAGTTATGGATATCCGCACATATAAGCTCAAAAGTGAAGATGGATTGGAATTGTTTGGTTGCTAGACCCTTCGATTTATTTTATTAATTCTCTTGTTGCTTTGTATAGTCTGTGTTTTTTTTAGTTTGTTGGGTTGTGGCTTTTTGCCCGTTTGGTTTTCTTTGTACAGTTCCGCCCTTGGCTTGTGAGGTCCCTTTTTGGGGTTCCTCTGTTTATAATATCAATTTTTTTGAAAAAAAAAAGAACAAAAAAGAAATTTTAATGGACAAATAAATTGAGATGAAGAGTATAACATTTATTTCACAACAGTAAAAAGTTTAAAGGATGTTTGTTTAAGCTTACAATTTGAGCGTAAGCTTATGGCTTGTGAAATAAGTATATAGGCAACTCGTGTTTATGATAGAACTTTATAAGTGATTTTATAAGATTATTAGTGGGTAAACCCAAGTATTTGTACCGGCTATTGATGATAAATGACCTAAAGAATGTGTAAGAGCACACGGTGTAGTGATTCTTATAACTATTATATTGCACCGCCCCTTTGTGTTATAGGTGTCATCGCCATTCCTTTTACATTCGTTATGCATTTCTTTTTTCTTTTTTTTCTTGAGTTAGTGGGTATTTATAGTGGTGTGTTATAGAAATTTTCTTAAGGAGGATGTTTATGTTATGGGAGTGTTATAGGGTACATGCTGACGTAGCGACACCTATAATAGTTATTAGGTGCAACTGCACCTTGCACTCTAAGTGTATGTGAAATTACATTGGACTTGAGGCAGGAGGGTGTAGAGTCTTTTGAGCAGCACGAGAAGAGCATTTTGCCAATTTGTCAAGCAAGCACAAAAGACACTGCTCCTCTCTTGTTTGCTGCCAACTTTTAATGCCATGCGGTATGACTACCCCACTCTCCTTTGTTTGGCACCATCTTTTGGTGTATGTGTTGTTTGTACATCAAAGGTATTTATAAATGAAAAAGTTGAGGGACGAAGAGTGTGTTGCAAACTCTTTTGGCAAGATATGAAAGGGATAAAAGTTGATATCATGCTGACGTAAATGTCTAACATACTTGGCAAGAATGTTCCACACCTCCGCCCAGGAGAAAAAATTTCTTTTGCTATGACATTTTTTGAATAAACACAAGTCATCGTCCTCTCAAATAAGCTAAAAAATGTTAGATGAAAACGCTTGTATGTAAACACATAGACTCAACTTATCTAAATAGTCAAATATCCTTATATTGACTAAATAAGCTAATAAGGTCCTAAACCTTTAAGACAAACACCCTTTGGTTCATTGAAGCATACACTTATACAATTTGACTAACTAAAAGTTGGGAAAATTCGAAAAATAGACAAGTCACCCTTGTGCATATCACTTTCTACCCTTATTTTTTAAAAGTCCAAAATAGATCGGGGGCGACTCTTGTTTGAGGCAACTTTTGTCTACATTTGACACGTATCCTAGCCAACCGAATAAAAAAAATTAATTCATGTATCATATTTTGACACTTGTTGTAACACCCCAACCCGACAAGGGTCCGAATGTCACATTATGGAGTCATATCAGAACATACTAATAAAATTTTACAAGCGGAAGTCTTATAAAATAAAATACCAAGTCATATAAACGAATGACTTACAAGGAAAAATACAAAATATAATGTTGGAATCACTCCTAAACTATATTTCAAGTGTTTGTAATCGATATGTAATAGGTTGCTTAATTAGGCTTTTCTGTTAATATTAACGGCAAGGCTTATATAGAAAGCCCATGAGCTTTGGTCCAAGCCCAATAAGGAAGGAAAGGGACTTGTAGTGTTGCCCTAGTCCCTTGTCCTATAAATAGACTTGTAAACCTTCTTAGGAAGGTTGGTTGTTCAATTCTCATAATATCCTATGCATAACTTTCCACATATCATGCGTGTATATTGTGTTAGTGTGTTCATCCGCTCTATATCTTATCTATTTCTTACATATTGATGCTTGTGTTACATTATGGTGACCTAACAGTGGTATCAATCGCCATCTAGTTGGGTGAAACATATTAGTTTTTTGAAAGTTATTCATATACGCGTAAGTTTCGGTGCTTAAACTTTCATACGTTTAAAAGCTTCAACTTTTACACTTAAAAACTCAAGATTTTTGTGGTTTAAGGTTTATTTAGTGTTAAAATTTAAGTTTTTAGCATCAAGTTTGAAACTTTACGTGTGTAGAATAGTTTTATAGCTTGGTTTTGTTTGTGTAGTCTTGTCTACGCGTAAGGGTGATATTGCTTTTGGATCATCAAGTTTCAAACTTTCTTGTTATTTTGGTGATATTGAAGCTATTTCATCATAAAAATCAGGTTGCTAAACACTTTTGGGCATAAAAATCAGTTTTGATGATTTTTGGTACTTTCTACTCGTAAGAAAACCCTAATCTTACTCGTAAGCTCTAAAGTCTACGCCTAAGCAGTTTGTTACGCGTAAGCTTCTCATCATTTGCTCTTTAGTACTGCTGGTTTACTCAGTGTTTTTTTTGCTTGGATAAGCCTGAAAACACTTAGACTTTGGATATCTTTTACACTGGTATAAGTGTAAAGGATTTTTGGGCAAAACCCTAGTTTTACTCCTAAGTCTAATTCTTACGCGTAGAATACTTTTGCCTAAACCTTTCCTACGCATAAGCTTGTCTTACGCTTAAGGAAGTATTACGCATAAGCATTCTACTCCTAAGTCTTTGGTTTACGCCTAAGCTAAGTTTTTCTCCAGTTTACGCGTAAGATTTCACTACGCGTAAGTTCTCTTTTACGCATAAGCAGGGTGTTACGCGTAAGGTTACTTTATTCGCCTAAGCTGATTTCTACGCATAAGGTTACTTCATCAACATTGTTTCATTCGACTACAAAGATCCATCATCAACACAAGTTTCAAGATGTCTCAACCACCATACTCTAGCTACTTTCCTCATGAGTATCCTCAACAACAAGAACAACTTCAACAACAACAACAACAACAATACTATCAACAACTTCATCAACAACAAATTCAACAACCATCTCAAATGTACTTTTCTCAAGGAGCTAACCCTCTTCCACCACAGATGCCTCAACCTAACCCTCGTCAACAAGGTAACTACCTCCCATATCAGCTTCCAGCTAAGTAGGCTATGAATGTTACAACACAAAAGGAACCCATTTGGTTTGCAAAGATGTGTGAAGATTATGTAGCCAACAATCTATTCATGAAGCTGAATCCCTTGATAGACCTCCAATGCTCACTCCCGAAAACTATGATCAATGGGTGATAATGTTCTTTCGGTTTTGTGATCTCAAGAAACCACATGATAAGTTTTTTGAAGAAGGTCATCCTTGAAGGTCCTTTTCAGATGCCTACTGTCACTGTACCCGGAGATCCGAATGCTAATCCACCAAGAGATTATATTACCAACGTTGTTACCATTGATCAACTTACTACTGATCAACTTCTTCACTTAGAAGCTGATGAAATTGCTATGCAATATATCCTTTTGGGTTTACCCAATCCGATACTTCGTAGTGTTGATGCTCAAAAGACTGCTAAAGCAATGTGGGAGCATATTCATCTTCTAATGGAAGGCACTGAACTTAATCAAGAAGATATGGAATCCAAAATCTACCTAGCATATGAACACTTCATGATTGAACCAGGGGAGACATTAGAGTCATATCATCATCGGTTCTCAGATATCATCAATGAATTGGATAAACATAATATCATTATGCCAAGAATTGCAATCAACACTAAGTTCCTGAGTTGCCTTGGTCCTGATTGGGAGAAGTATGTTACATTCATCCGTCAAGCGAAGAATCTTCATCAAGCTACTTACGGATTATTGTACGACTATTTGAAGCCTCACCAAAAGGAAGTTGACAAAGAGAGAATCATCCGAGGAGTCCCTGCTTCACCTTCACTCCCGGATAATCAAACTCTTGCTTTGTGGGCTCAAGCATGTTATCCTCAATTTCCGACCTTGCAAACTGTCTTCACAAACCCTCCACAACCAACTGCTTAAATCACACCATATGATCCGTCACAACAACAATCACAAGAAACTCAACTAGTTCCCTACAACAACAATATTGATTCAGCACTTTACTATGAAACTCCAGATGAGGATGTTGCGGCCTTCGATGCATTGAATCAAGGATTTGTCATGATTGCTAGAGCCTTCGGTCGTTTTGCTAACAAATCCAGCAATCGCATTCGAACCTCATCCAACACACGCAATCAAGCTGTTGTTAATAATGGAAGAGTTGAAGTTCAGAATCGTGGAACTAGTCGTCAAATGGGTAGTGTTCAAGGGTTTAATGGAAGGAATAACACGGCTGCTCCACAGCAAAGGGCTCAAATTGTCGAACAGGGAAATGCTAAGAATGGGATTAATGGTATTCGATGCTATAACTGTAATGAGAAGGGTCATCTGGCTAATGCATGCCCAAAGCCAATGACACGAGGCAGCGCTTATCACAAAGAGGCTTTACTCTTGGCTCTCAAGGATGAAGCTGGTGGAACTCTTACCAACAAGGAACAGAGCTTCATGGCCATTAGACTCTGATGATGATATGGAAGACTTGCAAGCTAATGCAGCTGTGATGTTAATGGCAAACATGCAAGAACTCCACATGAGTGACACAGGCCCAGTGTATGACATTGATGGCTTGTCTCAGGTACCGAATCAAAACTTACTCATTAATGATCAGATATCTCCGCCAACATCTGCATCCGACGAGGTTCAGAGTGTTCGACATGAATCTTCCACATCTCATTCCGAAGGTAATCAAATAGATTCGTAGTCATATTTGACGATCAAGATGACCTTCCGGTTAATATTGATAATCAAGTAGACTCTGTGGTCATATTTGAGGATCTAAATAATGAGCATGTTGAGACTCAAGTTGAACAAGATGAACCTTTGTCTAATCCAGATCTTGAGCTCATGACCAAATTATTTCAGAACAACCAATCTCAAATGGAAAAGTGCACTGCCATCAATAAGAAACTGCAAGATAAAATTGCACTGTTAACTAAGGATAATGAATGCTATAAGTTCCAACTCAACATTTTTCAAACTAAAGAGAAACGTGAAAAAGGTTTTGAAGTCGCTTTTGCTAAATCATACCAAAATGAAAAATCTTTGGAAAAACAGATATGTGATCTAGTGCCTCCAAGAACGCATTGCTTTCTCAAATAGAACAATTAAAATACGATCATAAACAACAACTTAACGCTCTCACTTCGGAAACTCAAAAAGCCAAGTCTTAGTTGTTAACTTGTCAAAAACAGTTTTGTGAGTACAAAAAGCGTTCGAGGAAACAAATAGATGACTATCTTGAATAAATTTTCGACTTACAACACAAAATCAAAGAGTTTCGTAATGTTGTTTACAAACATGGTGAGTCAATCACAACAATTCAAAATTTTACTTTTAAAACAAATCCAGATGGATATGGACCGATTCTTGCTGATTACAAACCACGTTTTTCACATAGAGCATTCAAACCAACTCCTCAAGTTTACAGTGCAGAACATAGAATTGATGACTCAATTATGAGTGTTGTTGAATATAATAGTGATGAAGAATTAGATGCAGAAGCTGAGAGTCGGTTAAAAATGGAACATGTTGTTTATAACAAACCATTTAACTATTCAAAAGCAGTAACTATCGTCACACAACAGGATACTTCTAACACACCTTGGGTTATCACACCTAATCCTGAGCCCTCCTCTCATGATGGTCCCCAAACCAAGATTGCACAAATTAATGGTCATTTACCTTCTTTTAGTGAAATAAAGCCATTAGCTGATCGATGTCAAGTTCTAAAATATTTTGACACTTTTATGTCTGACATCAAACTTTTGGAACATGCAATTGAAGTAAATTCTGAAATCAAAGCTGAACATTTTCAATCGCCATTTGCGCGAAAACAAAGAGATTTTTTTTAGAAAGGACTTTTACCACATGTCCGAAATCTTAAAATGTGTGCAATTTATTGGGAACGGGAACTTCAGAAAGAGATTGGTCTTATGAAAACAGTTTTCGAGCAAACAGAAACATCGATTTCAAATACTAAACGTAAAAAGAAAATGTTAAGAAATCATGTTGACCGACTCTTGGAAGATGTTATCTGTGCTGATACCATAAATGTTGTGTTATTATATTTTGTTGCATATGCATTTGATTATATTGATGTTGATTCTGTTGACAGTGTTGATAATGTTGTGAATAACGATAATGTGTCTCAAATTGAGTCTTTAAAAATTGAAAATGAGCGATTTTTAAATGAGCTTTCTAATGCAAAACGTCGTCTTCAATGGTGTAAAAAAGATTGTCAAACTCGAGAACTTGTTTTGCAAAAAAAAATCAACCAGTTGCGTTCAAAATCTTTTGATCCAAAAATAGAACAACTGGATGATGAAAACGTGTCTTTAAAATGTCAAATTTCAAAATATGAACAAGAAATTGCCAAAGTCAAAACCGAATATGGTGTCATAATTGATTTGCTCAATAAGATTCGTGCTGAGGCATCATAAGAACTTGATCATCATCTTGCATACACTAAAGAAGTCTTAACGTTAGTGGAAACATTCGCTCAGAAAATCTAGATTTGTTACAAACTATTGATGAGTTGAAAGAAAAGCTAGGAAAGTATGAAAAAGATAATTCTAGTAACACGAAGATTCTTGCACCTAGAATGCTTAAAAATGACACAAGAATGCCTAATGACAAACCACAAGATACTAATGTGCTTCCTTCCACTGATACAAGAATAGTTGCTTCTTTTCCCAACGTTAGCACTTCACAGCTTAAGAGCAAATCCAGGAAGAATAGAAAGTTGCAACGTAAGAGAAGAACAATAAAGACCTCTGAAGTAGAAGAACACCTTAGGACTCCAAATAACACTCAAGTTGCACCTACTTTATACATTGCGTTAGACAAATGTAATAGCAAAAGTGATGTAACGAATGCTGAATCTTTAAGTACTTTGAATGTTATGTTTGAATCATCTTGTGTTGGTTGTCATAAAAGCATGTTTTCTGGTTGTCATGATAAATGTGTTGCTAAAGCTATCTTATCTCGTAAGCGGAACAATAGAAAACGGAATACCTCCAGGCCCACTAATGCTTCTAAGTCTGTGCTAGGTAAACCGCCATCTAGTGTTTCTGCCATAATCATTGATGTACCCATAGCACCCACTTCACCTCCTAGAAAGAGAATATCACCTAGTGCATTCACTAAGGCCAAAGCTAAGACTAGTTGGACTTGGCAGAGATGGTTACAGAACATACCAGGCTTTAAATGAATTCCTAAAATCATTAACATGTGTGTTTCAACTGTAACTATAACGGAACCCTCTAACTCTTCGGGTTTCACCACTACTTCTATTCCACCTGTGTCGTCTGTGTGTAATGCAGGTGATACAGATCATCCTCTGGATTGTTGATAGCGGATGTTCCTGACACATGACAGGCAATCTCAAACTATTATCAAACTTTATTTTTAAGTTCACCGGCACTGTCAGGTTCGGGAATGATCACTTCGCAGCTATCATGGGCTACGGAGATTACATCAATGGGAACATCGAAATAAGCAGGGTTTATTATGTGGAAGGTCTCGGTCACAATCTCTTTTCAATCGGTCAATTTTGTGATGGTGATTTGGAAGTTGCTTTTAGGGAGAACACTTGCGTCATTCGTGATCTACAAGGAAACGATCTTATGTCTGGCACCCGCACATCAAGTCTTTACACAATCTCAATGCAAGACATGGTTGCTTCATCTCCCATTTTTCTACTTTCTAAGGCAACATCTACAAAATCTTGGCTGTGGCACTGTCGTCTTTCACACTTGAACTTTCAAACCATAACCAATCTTGCACGATACAAACTAGTTGAAGGTCTTTCGAGGTTTTGGTATTCTAAAGATCATCTATGCTCAGCTTGTGAACAAGGGAAAAGCACTCGTGCTCACTTTCCTTCAAAGGTGGAACACAACTCTCAACATGTGCTTCATCTTCTTCATATGGATTTGTGTGGCCCGATGCGTGTGCAGACGATTAATGGGAAATGCTACGTCCTAGTAATCGTTGATGACTACTCAAGATGGACTTGGGTTTATTTTCTTCGAAGTAAAGATCAAGTTCCACAGATGATCATCACCTTTCTCACGAAAATTCAAGTTCAGCTCCGGAACACAGTCAGACAAATCCGAACAGACAAAGGAACTGAATTTGTGAATCAAACTCTTCGTGAATAATATGAGAAAGTAGGAATTGAGCATCAAACATCAATTGCACGGACACCAGAACAAAACGGAGTTGTTGAAAGACGAAACCGTGCGTTAGTGGAAGCGGCAAGAACAATGTTGATAAATTCAAAACTTCCAGATTACTTATGGGCAGAAGCTGTGTCAACTGCATGCTACACTCAAAACCGTTCAATGATCACCAAACGCCACAACAAAACACCTTATGAGCTTATCCATAACCGCAAACCGAATCTCAAACAATTTCATGTATTTAGTGCTCTATGTTACCCGAATAATGATCGTGATGACTTTAGAAAGCTCAAGGAAAAAGCTGACATTGGAGTCTTCGTTGGATACTGTGAAAACTCAAAGGGATACCGGATCTGGAATCGTTGTACAAGGGAGATTATGAAAACGATTCATGCTCATTTTGATGAACTCACAGAAATGGCTTCTGAGCAAAACAACTTGGAACCCGGACATAACCATCTAAACTTCCCCCAAACCCCATCATCAGCTGAACCAAGCCTCCAGCTTACTCTTCGTCAAATGGAACAACTATTTGCTCCTCTATTTAGTGATGATATTGATCAACGTGCTCTAGATGTATCAATTGTTTCCGCTGCTCAACCTAACAATAATCCAATACTTGATACACCAGAAACCACAACTTCTGTTGCTGAAGCACCTCCAATTGACTCTACAACAACAGTCAAACAAACTGCATCCAATGACGTTGAACTAGCTGATGATCTTCTGAATCATGAAGTACCTACACCTGCAGATTATGATCTAAATGCGTTCTTTAACCCGTTCGCTAATGAAACTGCCACTTCTGATGTAGCGGAATCATCTACAAGCCATTTGAATCCTCCTAATCTGCACAATGTATATCAATACCAAACCTTCACACATCGCTAGACTAAAGACCATCCTATTGTGAACATTATTGGAAACCCAAATCAACCAGTCGTAACTAGACAACACCTTCAAACTGACGGTGAACATTGCATTTATGCACTCACCGTTTGTCAATCTGAACCCAAAAATATTAAAGAAGCAATGACTTATGACAATTGGATCGAATCCATGCAAGAAGAACTAAATCAGTTTAAACGTCTTGAAGTATGGGAATTAGTTGAAAAACCAACAGGGGTCTACGTCATTTGTCTTAAATGGATTTGGAAAAACAAATTAGATGCTGATGGTACGGTTATTAGAAACAAATCACGATTGGTGGCTAAGGGTTATCGTTAAGAAGAGGGAATTGATTTTGAAGAATCATTCGCGCCAATTGCTAGACTTGAGGTTGTACGGATTTTTATGGCATTTGCGGCTCACATGAACATCACGGTCTATCAGATGGATGTTAAAACTGCCTTTCTGAATGGTCAACTGAAGGAAACGGTATATGTTAGCCAGCCGAAAGGATTTGTTGATCCTGATTTCCAGAATCACGTCTGCAAACTGAACAAGGCTCTCTACGGTCTTAAACAAGCCCCTCGGGCGTGGTATGATAAGTTATCATCCTTTCTCATTGCCAATAATTTCATTAAAGGATCGGTCGACCCAACACTTTTCATACAATATCACGGGGCTCACATTTTAATCGTTCAAATTTATGTGGATAACATCATTTTTGGTTCTACACACAAAAAGTACTCAAACGCTTTTTCAAGACTAATGAAAAAACATTTTGAAATGTCCATGATGGGTGAACTTACGTTCTTTCTAGGACTACAAGTTCATCAATCACCCCATGGTATTTTTCTAAGTCAGTCCAAATATGCTCTTGAAATTTTAAACAAACATGGAATGCAAAGCTGTGATACCTATGCCACACCAATGGCACATACCAAAAAACTGGACGCTGATTTGCATGGGAAATTGGTTGACCTTACCAAATACTGAAGTATTATTGGGTCTCTCATGTATCTAACAGCCAGTAGACCTGACATTGTATTTGCTGTATATCTTTGCTCCCGTTATCAGTCGAGACCAACTGAACCCACGTCTCTGAGGCTAAAAGAATCCTCCGATACGTAAAGGGAACCATTAATTTGGGGATCTGGTATCCGAAGGATTCTGGTTTTGAACTAATTGCATTTTCAGACGCTGATCACTCGAGTTGCTTAGATTCTCAAAAAAGTACTTCAGGTGCTCTACAATTTCTTGGTGATAAACTGGTGTCATGGCAATCGAAGAAGCAGGATTGTACATCGCTGTCCTCAACCGAAGCAAAATATGTAGCCATGTCGGCGTGTTGTGCTCAAGTCATTTGGATGCTAACACAACTCAAAGACTATGGTTACGTATTCGACAGAATCCCGATGTACTGCGACAATCGAAGTGCTATTGCAATCTCGTGCAACTCCGTCCAACATTCGAAGTACAAGCACATCAATCTTCGATATCATTTCATAAAGGAGCACGTGGAAATGGGTACTGTTGAATTATATTTTGTGGGTACTGAACACCAACTGACGATTCTTCTCACCAAAGCCTTAACTCCTGCAAGGTTTACTGATTTGATCCACCGGATTGGCATGAGGTGTTTGACTCCAGAGGAACTGGAAGAACTTTTGACACATTCTTAAAACCAGTCAAACACCAAAACCTCTTTTGTAAATATTTATCAAAACAAAATACAAAAATATAAAATCTATAAAATACAAAAATGTTCTTCTATCTAAATTTCTTTCAACATCGCAAGTACAAATCTTCCGTCAACACTTTGCTCTTTCAAACAATTCAACATTTTATCGATCAAGTGTTGAGGGGGAGAATGTAAATATTTTTCTGTTTCATAAAACCTTGTACTTGCATGTTACCCAGTATTGGTTTTATCTTTGATGATGGTGGATATGTTTCTAGTTTCAAAACACTCCTCGGACTCAAATTTATAAAATTTCTCTATTTCTAAAGTCGAGGGGAAGTGTCGTCAAGTTTCTTTCCAAACTTTTACTTCAAGCTTAACCAAATTGGAAGTTATGGGCTGTGGATGAAAATGGTTGAGGTGGAGGGGCCATACTTGTCAAATGTTTAAACTTAACCTTTTACAAAACCTTTCCACCTAATTTTCCTTAACATTTATTTCCACAACTACTTCATCCACGCTCTAAATTTCATCCTCAAATCCGTGTTATAAACATCAAATTTGTAAGTGTTTAAAGCTTCTTTGAGCAATTTCAAACATTGGTTTTAAATCGTTTGCAAATCCAATGGGTTGATTTCCATCTACGAATGATTTTAGTTTTACGCGTAAGCGTATAAACTAGGAATCATTTTTTTGGTTGATTCTGATGAAATGGATTGTGTTTTCAAAGTATATATCATGTGGTAAAACCATTTTCATCTTGAAATCTAACCCAGAAACAAGTTTGAATCACTTTTCAAATTTAGGGTTTATGCGTGAATTTGGGTGTTTTCTATTGGGTGTGTTTCAGGACAATTAAAGGCTTGTAATATGCTTGAAATGTGTTTAATTAACCAATAACACTCTTGATTCTAACCCAGAAACATTATAATAGTGAAATTTAATTTTAGGATTTAAATATTTGAACATTTGGGTACTTTTGATTCAAGAGGTGTTTGATGTTAAAACTGGTTGAAAGCAACTCATAAGCCCTTATTACATCCCAGAAATCATTTGGTTGTGTTTGCATGGTGATAAGGTTTTAAAATGTACCTTTTTGAGGGGTCGTTTGTGATCACTTTTGTATCCGTTATTACTGAATATCGTTCCTTTTCAGTTTTTAGGTATCTTGAAGGCAAATTGCTTGAATGACACTTATTCGGATGAAAAGGCGCGAATATACGAAGAAAATGGCCAAAGTCAAGAATCGAGACACTCAGGTTGCTGGAACTAAAGGGGACGGCGTCAGGTTCTACAAGTGACGGCGTCAGGTTCTACTAGAGACGCCGTCGCAACATGCTTTGTGACGACTCAGTAGCGAAATTGCTATTTTGCACTTGACAGAATCAGGTTTAAAAGAGTAGGGCGTCACAAATCAGACGGCCTAGATTCGGATCCCGATGGCGTCAAAATATGAAGCCGACGGCGTCACAACCATAAGGTGACGCCGTCACAAGCTGCAACATGCGCGCGAAGTAGCTGATACTGTTTTGGCCATAACTTTTGCATACGAACTCGGATTTAGGTGATTCAAAAGCCCACGCGACCGGAACGAGAAAATTTACAGTTTGGTGAAAAAGTCGTTGTGACGCCATCAATCTTTAGGTGTGACACCGTTACTCTTTGCCGACAGAAAATCTGCCTATAAATAGAACATTATAACTTCACTTTTGTAGGCTCTAAACCCTAACTCCGATTCTAGGGCTTAGATAGGTGTTTTTCCAGAAACTTTGAAGGTTTCAATCACTCCAAAAACATCTTGTAATGGTTTGTTGATTGTATCTTAATCCATATATTCAATTTATCATTATGTCTATCCTATGTTTGATTGATTGTGTGTATGCTTGCATGTTTACCATGTCCGGCTAAATTACTTGTGTGTTTGCTTAGATATATGAAACTTAGTTGTTAATTATTTTTAGGTTGTCTCTTATCTTAATTGTAATTGGCTTAGGAGTGCGACTAGGCTATCGTTGTGTTTAATACTTGATAAATCTTTGATAGTTTATGAATGACTTAGTGGATTTCGTTTACTAAACCCAAAGATAACCTCACAGTTAGTTTATGAATGACTTAGTGGATTTAGTTTACTACACTTAAAGGTGACTTCAAAGAGTTAGGGAATGCACACCTTTCGACCTTAGAAAACACAACGCGTTAAGAATAAGGACGTGACAATCCAACCATCAATAGGAGATAACTAGGGAGTAGTAGCATCTAGGTAAACACATCTTTAACTATTATACGAGCACACAACAATAGACATAGACTATCCTCACCCTAGCTTAGTTAATTAGATAATGAGATAAGTAGAGTAATCGGTAGAAATACCAAAACCCCCAAATCCAAACCCCAAGATTCGTACCTTTCCATTTCCTAAAAATATAAAAAAGATAAAATAATCTTCCTCAACCCCAACCTTAGCGTAGTAACTTCTTACTAGCATTCCTATTCCCATAGAGAATGATATCAATACCCGTGGCTTACCCTAATACTACACTACAACGATTAGGTTCACTGCCTAGGGTGTTGAAAAACTTGCTCGACGAAAAGGAAGTTCCTTTGACCCCGAACGACACTGATAACGGTACACGCGTCGTTCGGGGTCAAGGAAACTTCCTTTTCTTCGAGCAAGTTTTATAACACCCTAGGCAGTGAACCTAATCGTTGTAGTGTAGTAATTAGGATAAGCCACGGGTATTGATATCATTCTCTAGGGGAATAGGAATGCTAGTAAGGAGTTACTACGCTAAGGTTAAGGTTGAGGAAGATTATTTTTTATCTTTTTTATGTTTTATGAAATGGAAAGGTACGAATCTCGGGTATTGGATTTGGGGGGGTGGTATTTCTACCGATTACTCTACTATTATCTAATTGTCTAAACTAAGGTTGTGGGAGTCTATTTCTAATTAATGTGTGCTCGTATGATAGTTTAAAGATGTGTTACTTAGGTTGTATTACTCCTTAATTATCTCCTATTGATGGTTGAATTGTCACGTCCTTATTCTTAGTTGCGTTGTGTGTCTAAAGTTGTAGGGTATGCGTTTCTCCCTAACTCTTTGAACTTACCAAAGGGTCTCGTCTACAAACCCATTAGGGATGATAAACTCTTACTCTAAGGCACTCTTTGGATGGTTTAGCCTACAACTACTCAGGTAATTATATTCTAAGGTTCACAAAGATGAATCAAGCATTAAGTACACAACGAACGAGCTATCGCATTACTAGATCATATATCAACTAAGATAAGAAACAACCAATCAATATTCAATAATAATGTTTCGTACTTCCTAAGCAAACACACAAATAAATTAGCCGGACATGGAGAACATGCAAGCATACACACAAATAATCAAAGACATAATTGAATTAATGAAGTAAATACTTATCTTGAAGTAAGATAGGGTTTAAAACCCTAAAATACTGTACAAGACACCTTAGGTTCGGTTTTAGGTTTTCACTCCAAAAGACTCTCTACAAAAGACTGAAAAATTTGGATTATATATATAAGATTACATATGCGATGGCGTCACCTTATGTTTTGTGACGCCGTCGTGTCGCCGTCATTAGGGTTTCGTCTTGGCCACGTTAACCTTGCGACGGCGTCACCTTATGTCCGTGACGCCGTCCTCTTCAGCTTCTGACGTCGTCTGGATTGCGTCTAGGCCGTCTGAGTAGCGACGGCCTACTCTTTCACAACTAGACGTCGTCGCTTGAAAATACGAATTTTGGGTTCTGGACCGTCACAAAAATCTTGGGACGGCGTCGCCATAGCACCTGACGCCGTCGCCTTCTAATTTCAGCAGCTGTGAGTGTCTCGATTTTGACTTTAGCCATTTTCTTCATATATTCGCGCCTTTTCGTCCAAATAAGTGCCATTCCAGCATTTTGCCTTCAAGAGACCTAAAAAATGAAAAGGAACGATATTAAGCAATAACGGATACAAAAGTGATCAAATAAGGACTAAAACGACCCCTCAAAATGGTACCTTTTAAAACCTTATCAAATATCCCTACACTTGTTATTTGCTTGTCCTCAAGCAAATGTGCTTTTAACCAATTAATTTATAAGTTAGGGGTCATGAAGCATTAATTCAAAACGGTCCACAACACATATAAGCCCCGCAAAAGTCATAACAAGCACGGAAATTACATACTAGCACCTCACATGGGGTGTTTGGATACTCACATCTCTCTCGGGTGTATATATGAATTATAACAAATAGGAAATGGAAGATAAACACTCATTAACCGGTCCTAGTACATAGATTACCATAGGCTTGAGAATAGATCAAACCTCCATCGCTTTGGCGTAAGCACCTAGGAAAGACTATCAAAGAGGTCTTTTAAAGGGTTGTAATGTTAGGCTTACGGTAGGGAAACAAGGGTTTGGTGGGATAGGCTATTTAGTGGTGGCAAGTCAAAAATCTCTATGTTACAAGCATACGAAGAGTGGCGTTGCTAAGCCAAGACTCGACACTCTAAAACTCTAGGTAACTGAAATAAACAAACATAAATTCAAAGATAAATGTAGGATGGTAGCCCGTTTTTTTTTTTTTTTTTTTTTTTTTTTTTACACTCTATTTTTTTTCTTTTTCTCTTTTTCTATCTTTTTTCGATTTTTTTTTTTTTTTTCATACACTTTTACTCTACCATCCTCTACGGTAACATCAAAATAATAAGGATTTATAGGCACATCCCTACACTTGAGTTTTTATTACTCTAACACTAATTTGACCCGATTTGAAAAGATCAAAACACTTGGGGTACATTATTACGCAAACAAAGGGAATTTGAATTTAACGTTCCCTTCCCGTCATTTATAAACTTTAACTTTTCCCATGAATCCCAATCGTCCCAAAACTGTATACAAAGGATATGACTCGACTTAGCAACTTATGCAAGCAACTAGATAATTGAACTAAGGGTTTAGGGTGATAACAAATAATTGCACTAAAAGTGAGTGCATAAGGGGTAGGCTAAGGCGATTTGGGTGTATATTTGGGGGTGGGGTGTAAACAATGCTCTTCATTGATATTCCGGAAAAACCGAAACATCACGAGAACCGCGAAAAGGATAGGCTCTGAGGGGTTAACTAGGGGTATCGTGTACTAAAGATGAGTACAACGCAAAAGGTGTGGGGGAATTACTCAACCGATGTGGAAGAAGTAATTATATTACGGGTATCAAACAAGGGTTATCCTAATGCCACTTATCATTTAGTTATTCCTAACTACACAAGTGTAGCCTCACTTGCGATCTCGGAATGCATCACAAAACAAGTTCTAGAATCTAATATACTACCGGTTCACACTCTAAGCATTGAAGATGAATTCTTTAATTCCTACTAATCTAAGGGCGATCCTCACATTTTGGTGGAATTTGGGTGGTAAAGGGTTTTTGTGCTAGTCATGCAACTTCCTATCCATGAGACACTTTTGTTAAGACTAATGGCCCACTCCTATATGTCATAAAAAATTTTAAATTTGATGCCAAAATTACCCTAACCGACATTTTCTCATGGTTTATTACACAATCACAATTGGACAAAGCAAATAGTCAAGGATAAGCATAGTTTCAAAGTTCCCGTTTTATTTTCCCTCCCTACACTTAAACTGAACATTGTCCCCAATGTTCCCCGAAAGTATCAAAGTTATGATAAAAGAAGGTAATCAAAAACAAAAGAAACTAATACTCCCCTGATTAGCTCGGTAGGATCCGTGTGTGAAGTAGTGGTTAAATCCTTTCCAAGAAGAATTATTGCGTGAAAAGCTCCTTCCAATCTTATGTAACTTCTTCTTGACAAACTAAACCTGCACACTTGAAGAAAACAAACGAAACCTTCGCGTTAAATCGGCGGTAATACTATAGATAAGACTCGATTTAAACTTGGATATAATGCTTGTGGAATGGATGTTTACAGAATTTCTAAGAAAATTAAGACCTGGAAAATTCCAAAAATTTTATAAGTAGCTCAGAAAACGAGAAAAAGTAATCTGATGTTTTTAATCCTTCCTGATGCCGTCAGGTTGCAATCCTGACGCCGTCAGGTTATCCTGACAAAAACTGGTCTGCGATTTTCTGGAAAAAATTCTGGAAAATTACATCTTTAGAATCTGGAAAAATTTCTGCAAAACATCTATTATGACTCGATACAAGCATTTGACTCGAACAAACAAACATAAATATCTTTTAGTTAATTGTTATTCTCATGTTTACGTTTCTTTTGAAAACGCGTGTAGTCCTCCCTTCACTTATCCCTTATATAAAATACCTTTATATGCAATTAAGACGAGGTTAAAAACAAAATAAAGCATTTTTACAAATTTAAACATGAGGATAAACAATTAATAAAAGATATATGACACTAACAAGCAAACAATTAAGCATGGGTGCCTCCCACGAAGCGCTTTTCTTTATTTAAGAGTCTTGTAGCTAGACTCATAGTCGTGCTCCTATGTTTCCTCACGCATCCTCAATGAGAATTCTATCATGTTGACAAAATCTTCATCGACTCTATACCTAGGCCCTAAAGTCAAGAAATCCTTATAATAATGCCTCCTTCTTTCCCACATGAATTTATAACCTTTTTCAACATCTTCCTTACTTTTGTCCTCAAAAGCTTTGATGTTGTCTCGATCATAAATGGACAAGTGGCCATACTCAGTTGTTTTCCAAGGCATTCTATAGGTGATCTCATTGGTTCCTTCCTTGAACCTAACCGTTCCATCATGCTTGTTATGGCTCATTCTAGATGTTTCAACAAACGGTTTCCCTAGCACTACTTGGGACAAGCTATAGTCAATGACGCATCCTACATCTTCTAGGACCATAAAATCAACTAGGTAGGTGAAATTTCCTATAAAGACATGCACGTCCTTGACTCTTCCCACAAAGTTGCAAACTCCTCTCGGATACTTAGGGTCTCTCCTAATATTGAGTCGCTCATTCATAATGTCATTGTAGACAGCAGATGACATTACATTGATGGGGGATTCCGTATCTATGTAAGCGTGGTCGACACTCCTATATCCGATCATACAGGGGATTTTTAGGTTCCAGGGATTTCCCCTCCTAATCTTTGGGCATATCCTAATGATAGGTGATCGTGGATTATCGATTATGTATTGATGGTACGCAATCTCTTCCTTAGTGGGGTAAAGATTGAAGTAAGCACTATTTTCCACATCCACGTTGTTGTTTATCATGCCATTTTCCGAATTACTGCTAATCATAGAGCCAACTATAGCAGCGCTGACTACTTTCTCAACAGCTTCCCTAATTGTACTATCGAATATTTTCTGCAAATCCTGAAGGTCGGTGTTTCTACTCACATAGCGGCTTCGACGGTTGTGTTGGTTATTGGGTTGGGTTTTTAGTGACATTGAATTTTTTTGTGTTGGGTTATTAAGTGGTGGTTGGTTATCATTCTCCATGATGAAGAGTGATGGGATTACGAACAAAGGTTACGAAGAAGGGGGATAGACTAAGAGAAAGCTAAAATGAGAAAAATTTTACTTGATAGGAATCAAGCAAAGAACCTAAACGAGGTGGACTACTAACTAGCTATTCTATTCCCCTGCAGCGGCGCCAAAAACTTGATAACGCTACACGCGTCGTTCGGGGTCAAGGAAACTTCCTTTTCTTCGAGCAAGTTTTATAACACCCTAGGCAGTGAACCTAATCGTTGTAGTGTAGTAATTAGGGTAAGCCACGGGTATTGATATCGTTCTCTAGGGGAATAGGAATGCTAGTAAGGAGTTACTACGCTAAGGTTAAGGTTGAGGAAGATTATTTTTTATCTTTTTTATGTTTATGAAATGGAAAGGTACGAATCTCGGGTATTGGATTTGGGGGGTTGGTATTTCTACCGATTACTCTACTATTATCTAATTATCTAAACTAAGGTTGTGGGATTCTATGTCTAATTAATGTGTGCTCGTATGATAGTTTAAAGATGTGTTTACTTAGGTTGTATTACTCCTTAGTTATCTCCTATTGATGGTTGAATTGTTACGTCCTTATTCTTAGTTGCGTTGTGTGTCTAAAGTTGTAGGGTATGCGTTTCTCCCTAACTCTTTGAACTTACCAAAGGGTCTCGTCTACAAACCCACTAGGGATGATAAAATCTTACTCTAAGGCACTCTTTGGATGGTTTAGCCTACAACTACTCACGTAATTATATTCTAAGGTTCACAAAGATGAATCAAGCATTAAGTACACAACGAATGACCTATCGCATTACTAGATCATATATCAACTAAGATAAGAAACAACCAATAAATATTCAATAATTAAGTTTCATACTTCCTAAGCAAACACACAAATAAATTAGCCGGACATGGAGAACATGCAAGCATACACACAAATAATCAAAGACATAATTGAATTAATGAAGTAAATACTTATCTTGAAGTAAGATAGGGTTTAAAACCCTAAAATACTGTACAAGACACCTTAGGTTCGGTTTTAGGTTTTCACTCCAAAAGACTCTCTACAAAAGACTAAAAAATTCGGATTCTATATATAAGATTACATATGCGACGGCGTCACCTTATGTTTTGTGACGCCGTCGTGTCGCCGTCATTAGGGTTTCGTCTTGGCCACGTTAACCTTGCGACGGCGTCACCTTATGTCCGTGACGCCGTCACCTTATGTCCGTGACGCCGTCCTCTTCAGCTTCTGACGTCGTCTGGATTGCATCTAGGCCGTCTGAGTAGCGACGGCCTACTCTTTCACAACTAGACGTCGTCGCTTGAAAATACGAGTTTTGGGTTCTGGACCGTCACAAAAATCTTGGGACGGCGTCGCCATAGCACCTGACGCCGTCGCCTTCTAATTTCAGCAGCTGTGAGTGTCTCGATTTTGACTTTAGCCGTTTTCTTCATATATTCGCGCCTTTTCGTCCAAATAAGTGCCATTCCAGCATTTTGCCTTCAAGAGACCTAAAAAATGAAAAGGAACGATATTAAGCAATAACGGATACAAAAGTGATCAAATAAGGACTAAAACGACCCCTCAAAATGGTACCTTTTAAAACCTTATCAGACACGTGTAGCGTTATCAAGTTTTTGGCGCCGCTGCCGGGGAATAGAATAGCTAGTTAGGAGTCCACCTCGTTTAGGTTTCCTTGCTTGATTCCTTTCAAGTAAGCTTTTTTCTCATTTTTAGCTTCCTCGTAGTCTATCCCCCTTCTTCGTGACCTTTGTTCGTAATCCGATCACTTATCATCATGGAAGGTGATAATCAACCACCACTCATCAACCCACCACCTAATGACCCGCCAAGAGGCCGTACTCTTGGTGAATACTCAAGACCAAGCCACCTAGGCTGTAGGAACACCATTGAGCTTCCCGACCAAGCCCAAACTACGGCCCTGCAATCCGACACCATCCGGTTGGTGCAAAATGGATGTGCATTCCATGGACTTCGTTCCGAAGATCCTTATCAGTATCTTAAGGATTTCCTTAAAATCGTCGATTCCATCGACCTCAATGCTATCACTCGGGAGACCACGCGCTTGCGTCTCTTCTAATTCTCTCTACGGGACCAAGCTAGTAATTGGCTTGACCGACTTCCCGCTGGATCCATCTCAAGCTGGGATGATCTCACCACTCGTTTCCTCGCCAAATTTTTCCCATCAGAGAGAACTACCAAACTTAGGAATGACATCTTGATGTACCAACAACGTCAAGGCGAAACTCTGTACCAGGCGTGGACTCGATTTAAGGACTTGCTCCACAAAGTCCCTCATCACGGCATCGATCTTTGGGTTCAAGTCCAAATCTTTTGCGATCATGTCAACTTCTCAAATAAGAAATCCATCGACCAAGCGGCTGGTGGTAAACTTACTAAACTCATCGTGGAAGAATCGTGGGGTACAATAGAGAACCTTGCCCTCTATGAAAACGAATGTTGGAATGACCCCCGTGAGTTATCTAAAACTAATAAGGCAGTCTCTTTGCCTCCCATTGACTCACAACCTTCCAATCGTAGGATGCTCGAACTTGAAGATCAAGTCAAATTCCTAATGAGCTCCTACGAGACTCCTAAGCTCGAGCCAAATAACTTAGGAAAATCCTATAACAACCCTCCGAACACCGAAACTTCCACTAGTCTTGAGGGAATGGTGTCCAAATTCATGTCATCTCAAGAAGCTCGATTGACGCAACTTGAATTCGATTTCAAGAAACGACAAAGCGAGATGAAAACCAAGCTCGACACCCTCTTAAAAGCCTTCAATGGACAAAGGGATTAAATACAGGAAAAAATGGCGGAGATGATGGACTTAGTGAAAGAGTACACTAAGATGAAGATTCCCGAGAAGGGGCAAGTGAGGAACAATGAGCACGTCACCCCCACTTTGTCTGTTAACGCCATTTCCATTGCTTCCAATGAGGATGGAGTAGTTGAGAAGAAGGAGCCTGAGAGCAGCAAGGATAGTAAGGATAAGAATGAGGCTCGGACTGATGATGAAACCAAATTAATCAAGCATTACCTTAAGCATGAGATCAATAAGAAAAAAATCGTTAACCAAGTGAAAAAATTTAGGTGCAATGATGTTCTTAGGAAAGCCCTCTTAGGTGAAATAGGAGAGGAAGAGTATGACACCATGCCTATTGGACCTATGTACGAGTCGATTCTGAGAAAGCCAGTAACTAAGAAGCAAGAGATCTCTGGGAACTTTGTAATTCCATGTAGCATAGGTGACTTAGAGAACCTAAATGCCTTGGCCGACCAGGGATCCGATGTAAACATAATGCCGCTGTCAATCTATAATAAGTTGACTAAAGAGGAACCGACCAAGACCAATCTTAGACTTTCCTTAGCAAATCATTCATATGTTTATCCCATTGGAATAGCGGAGGATGTCTTAATTGAGGGTGCCAATATTGTCTATCCGGTGGACTTCACAATTGTAGACATTGAGGAAGATAAAAACCTACCATTAATCCTGGGAACACCTTTCCTGACCACCGCCAAGGCAACCATCAAATGAGGTGAAGGGATTATGATACTCAAAAGTGGAAAAGGACAAGTTAGGATACCTATTGTTCCGAGATATCCTTTGACGATTATGGAGAAGGTAAAAGATAAGAATTCGCAGGTCTCCAATAATGTCGTTAAGAAGAAAATGGCTGAATGGGAAAAAGGGCTTAGAGAATTCATGGTTCAAGGGTTAAATGCGACATTGTGGAAACGTGATAAAAAGTTAGGAAATAACTATACCACAATACCACAAAATCAAAAGAACCCTAAGGAATTTTTGAATGGAGAAAAGGTGCTTTTGTATAAATCAAGAATAAAAGCATTATGGGGAAGGAATAAGCCAAGATGGTTTGGACCTTATACGGTGAAAGAAACTAATCTAAAAAATAAAACCGTTATCATAATAGACGATGTTGGAAGAGAATTCACGGTGAGCATACAACGTCTACAACCTTATGATGAAGGCTTAGTGGAAGAAAAGAAGGACGGCAATGAAGTCACGTAGGGGCACGACTTCGAGTCTAGCTACAAGACTCAAAAATAAAGAAAAGCTCTTCATGGGAGGCAACCCATGCTTAATTGTTTGCTTGTTTGTGTGTCATATATCTTTTCATTGATTGTTTATTCTCATGTTTGAATTTGTGAAAATGCTTTATTTTGTCTTTAACCTCGTCTTAATTACATATAAAAGTATTTTACAAAAGGGATAAGTGTAGGGAGGATTACACACGTTTTAAAAAGAACGTGAACATGAGAATTATAATTCTTGAAAAAGATATATATGTGTTTTGTTAGAGTCAAATGCTTGTATCGAGTCATAATGGATGTTTTGTAGGAATTTTTCCAGATTCTAAAGATATTATTTTTCCTGAATTTGTCCAGAAAATCGCAAACCAGTTTCTGTCAGGATAACCTGACGGCGTCAGGAGGAGCATAAACAACTTATCTTACTTTCTCTCATTTTCGGTGCTACTTATAATTTTTTGGAAATTTTCAGGTCTTAATTTTCCAGAAAATCTGCAAACATCCATTCCACAAGCATTATATCTTATTTAAGTCTGGAACTACATCTTGTTGTGATTTTTCTTTGTTTCGTTTGATGCTTTGGGTTGTCTGTTTTCTTCAAGTGTGCAGGTTTTATTTATCAAGAAAAACATACATAAGATTGGAAGGAGCTTTTCACGCATACATTCTTCTTGAAGAAATATTTAACCACTACTTCACACGGATACTACCGAGCTAATCAGGGGAGTATTAGTTTCTTTCGTCTTTAATAACCTTCCATTATCATAACTTTGATACTTTCGGGGAACATTGGGGACAATGTTCAGTTTAAGTGTGGGGAGGGAAAATAAAATGGGAACTTTGAAATTATGCTTATCCTTGATTATTTGCTTTGTCCAATAGCATTTGTGTAATAAACCATGAGAAAATGTCGGTTAGGGTAATTTTGGCACCAAATTTAAAATTTTTCATGACATATAGGAGTGGGCTATTAGTCTTAACAAAAGCGTCTCATGGATAGGAAGTTATATGACTAGCACAAAACCCTTTACCACTTAAATTCCACCAAAAATGTGAGGATCGCCCTTAGATTAGTAGGAATTAAAGCATTCACATTTAATGCTTAGTGTGTGAACCGATAGTATAATAGATTCTAGAACTTGTTTTGTTATGCATCCCGAGATCGCTAGTAAGACTACACTTGTGTAGTTAGGAATAACTAAATGATAAGAGGCATTAGGATAACCTTTGTTTGATACCCGTAATATAATTACTTCTTCCACATCGGTTGAGTAATTCCCCCACACCTTTGCGTTGTACTCATCTTTAGTACACGATACCCCTAGTTAACCCCTAAGAGCCTATCCTTTTCGCGGTTCTCGTGATGTTTCGGTTTTCGAGAATATCAATGAAGAGCATTGTTTACACCCCACCCCCAAATGTACACCCAAATCGCCTTAGACTACCTTGTATGCACTCACTTTTAGTGCATTATTGTTATCACACTAAACCCTTAGTTCAATTATCTAGTTGCTTGCATAAGTTGCTAAGTCGAGTCATATCCTTTGTACACAGTTTTGGGACGATTGGGACTCATGGGAAAAGTTAAATTTTAAGAAATGACGGGAAGGGAACGTTAAATTCAAATTCCCTTTATTTGCGTAATAATGTACTCCAAGTGTTTTGATCTTTTCAATTTGGGTCAAATTAGTGTTAGAGTAATAAAAACTCAAGTGTAGGGATGTGCCTATAAATCCCTATCATTTTGATGTTATCATAGAGGATGGTAGAGTAAAAATGTATGAAAAAAAAAAACCATACGGGCTACCATCCTACATCTATCTTTAAATTTATGTTTGTTTATTTCAGTTATCTAGAGTTTAGAGTGTCGAGTCTTGGCTTAGCAACGACATTCTTCGAATGCTTGTAACATAAATATTTTTGACTTGCCACCACTAAATCGCCTATCCCACCAAACCCTTTGTTTCCCTACCGTAAGCCTAACGTTACAACCCTTTAAAAGACCTCTTGGATAGTATTTCCTAGGTGATTATGCCAAAGCGATGGAGGTTTGATCTAGTCTCAAGCCTATGGTAATCTATGTACTAGGACCGCTTAATGAGTGTTTATCTTCCATTTCCAACTTGTTATATTTCATATGCACCTGAGAGATATGAGTATCCAAACACCCCATGTGAGGTGCTAGTATGTAATTTCCGTGCTTGTTATGACTTTTGCGGGGCTTATATGTGTTGTGGATCGTTCTAAACTAATGCTTCATGACCCCTAACTTATAAATTAATTGGCTAAAAGCACATTTGCTTGAGGACAAGCAAATACCAAGTGTAGGGATATTTGATAAGGTTTTAAAATGTACCTTTTTGAGGGTTCGTTTAAGCCCTTATTTGATCACTTTTGTATCCGTTATTACTTAATATCGTTCCTTTTCACTTTTTAGGTATCTTGAAGACAAATTGCTGGAATGACACTTATTCGGACGAAAAGGCATGAATATACGAAGAAAATGGCCAAAGTCAAGAATCGAGACACTCAGGTTGCTGGAACTAAAGGGGACGGCGTCAGGTTCTACAAGTGACGGTGTCAGCTTCTACTAGAGACGCCGTCGCAACATGCTTTGTGACGACTCAGTAGCGAAATTGCTATTTTGCACTTGACGGCATCAGGTTTAAAAGATTAGGGCGTCACAACTCAGACGGCCTAGATTCGGATCCTGACGGCATCAGAAGATGAAGCCGACGACGTCACAACCATAAGGTGACGCCGTCACAAGCTGCAACATGTGCGCGAAGTAGCTGATACTGTTTTGGCCATAACTTTTGCATACGAACTCGGATTTAGGTGATTCAAAAGCCCACGTGACCGGAACGAGAAAATCTACAGTTTGGTGAAAAAGTAGTTGTGAAGCTATCATTCTTTAGGTGTGACACCGTCACTCTTTACCGATAGAAAATCTGCCTATAAATAGAACATTATAACTTCACTTTTTGTAGGCTCTAAACCCTAACTCGGATTCCAAGGCTTAGATAGGTGTTTTTCCAGCAACTTTGAAGGTTTCAATCACTCCAAAAACATATTGTAATGGTTTGTTGATTGTATCTTAATCCGTATATTCAATTTATCATTATGTCTATCCTATGTTTGATTGATTGTGCGTATGCTTGCATGTTTACCATGTCCGGCTAAATTACTTGTGTGTTTGCTTAGATAAATGAAACTTAGTTGTTAATTATTGTTAGGTTGTCTCTTATCTTAATTGTAATTGGCTTAGGAGTGCGATTAGGCTATCGTTGTGTTTAATACTTGATAAATCTTTGATAGTTTATGAATGACTTTGTGGATTTCGTTTACTAAACCCAAAGATAACCTCAAAGTTAGTTTATGAATGACTTAGTGAATTTCGTTTACTACACTTAAAGGTGACTTCAAAGAGTTAGGGAATGCACACCTTTCGACCTTAGAAAACACAACGTGTTAAGAATAAGGACGTGACAATCCAACCATCAATAGGAGATAACTAGGGAGTAATAGCATCTAGGTAAACACATCTTTAACTATCATACGAGCACACAACAATAGACATAGACTATCCTCACCCTAGCTTAGTTAATTAGATAAGTAGAGTAATCGGTAGAAATACCAAAACCTCCAAATCCAAACCCCGAGATTCGTACCTTTCCATTTCCTAAAAAATATAAAAAAGATAAAAAATAATCTTCCTCAACCCCAACCTTAGCGTAGTAACTTCTTACTAGCATTCCTATTCCCATAGAGAACGATATCAATACCCGTGGCTTACCCTAATACTACACTACAACGATTAGGTTCACTGCCTAGGGTGTTGAAAAACTTGCTCGACGAAAAGGAAGTTCCTTTGACCCCGAACGACGCATGTAGCGTTATCACATGGTTAGATTGTTTAGGCGTAGATTTTAAATCCTTAGGGTTTTAACCTTTATGCATAAACTTTCCTACGCGTAACTGATAACAATCGTGATACCATGTGAGGATGAAAGAGGTTGAATATTGTGTTAATTTGAATGTTATGATTGAATTATTTCAGGCTTCTACGCGTACAAGTTCAGAATCAAGGTTAAAATTGGATCCTACGCTTAAGGAATACCTTACGCGTAGATGTTGCTCGTAAGAGAAATCTTACGCGTAACTCTTATGCGTAAGGGTCTACAAAAGGACTACACGTATCCTGTAAAGGATATGCGTAAACTTAGATTCTTATGCATAAGGCTTGCTCTTACGAGTAAACCTTACGCGTAAGCTCCCAACATACGCTTACGCGTAAGCTCTATGCCAAGAGTCTATTCCTACGCGTAAACCTTCTTACGCGTAAGCTCTATGCCAAGAGTCTATTCCTACGCGTAAACCTTCTTACGCGTAAGATGGACTCCTACGCATAAGCTTACACTATTACGCTTAAGCCATTATTTTAACTTTTCTTATGAAATGTTACGCGTACAAACTTGTAATAAGTTATTTATAACGTCACAAGACCAAAATGTCACTAATAAGCTAAAATTGTTAAAATGTTATGTGAATGAGTGAAAATTTGGACTATAAAATTCAAAATTAATATACTCACGTAACTTATCACGACAACTTTGGACTATTGGACAACAAGTGACCTTGTACTCGTAACATTCATTAACATAACTTATTCAATAAATTGGACAATAAAATCAACTTTTGACTAACATAACGTCTTTCGATATGTTGGTACTTTTGTCTCAATATCTTTCAAATCACAATATGGACATCACAATGGAAAATGTTAACGCACCAAATGAGCTCACAATGGAAGACATATTCCCTACTGGCTATAGTATGAAGCTTGGAAAGAACAACCTTAAGGCTGATTTTGAGAATTTCACCTGCTCTGAATCTTCATGCCGAATTGCAGTGGATATTCTTAAGTCTCAATCTGTCTCATCCCTACAACAACATGCTCAAAAACTCTGCAACTGTGCCGGAGATCTACATTCACTAATTTTGGCACACACTGAAAAAGGTGGATGATCAAGATGTTGTCATGGTTACTCTTAATGACAAGCAGGTCACCGTCACTGTTGCTGATTTACGAGTAATTCTTCTGCTCCCTGCTATCCAGCCTGCTGAGTATGTGCCAATTCCAACTGAAGAGGCTACGCTACAATTTATGATCGATATTGGCTATGATGATGCTGCGAGAATTATTACCAAGCATTCTTCAGTAGATTTAAAGAACATTCCTCAGCTGTGGAGAACTTTATACATCATGATCGCCAAGTCTATTTCTGGAAGAGACATCGCTCATAAAAATCTGAAACTAATGCACCTACAAATCTTCTGGGGCATGGTCAACAAGATGCACATCGACTATGCAAGTCTGATCTGGGAAGACATGATGTCTCACCTCAAGAAGCCTGGCACAAAGGTTCCTTTCATCAGATACAAAATGTTGTTGATCCAGAAGATACTCGTGAATAATCGGGACATTCCCTTGAGGGAGTGATGACCCCAACCATCATTCTGCGTTGTTTGAGGCTACATTAAATGTTATCAAATTTAAAGACTCGTCAACAAAGAAACAAGGTGTAGTACTGACTGACTGCCTACTTACTCATGACATTAAAAGTCTTCAATCGTATTCACGATACCAAGAAGCAGTGGCCTTAGGCAAAGTCGGATTCATGGATGAAAAGTCTTCCGCCATACCAGTCAAGAAGACCAAAAGATCGGGCAGTGCTGTAAGTGTTGCAAGCACTGGGAGTGCCTTAAAGTATCCAAAGAGGAATCCACCCCGAAAAATAAAAGTTCCATCTAAAGGTGCCATTCCTACTCCTAAACCGGCACCTAAATTAGAGGATGAAGACTCCGAGGATACTGAGACTGATGAAGAGGTTCACTATTCATAGTCTGTTACGGATGATACAACAGTTGAAAAAACACTTAGTCCCAAAACAGACAAGGGTAAAATTTAGTTGCAGAGCAGGAAGAAGAAGATAGCTCAGATGATGATGTTCTACCAAAGGATGAACAGAAAGAACTTTACAAAACACTGAAGCACTTGAGGTTACAACATGCTGCTGCAGAATTCAATCTTCAACAATCAAGAGGCCCTGGAGATTCCAGTGGTGGTGCACTTACCACACCGGTTCTCGATACGGTTAATCAACCCGTTAATGGAACTGGTACCGCCACTACTGAGTCTACAAAGCAACAGCAGCCTGAAGATGAAATCATATTTGACTTTGAGAAAGATGAAAAAGAAAATGAGAAGACTGAGATGATAACCGATGAAGACATAGAGAATGCTGATAGGGAAAAAGCTGAAGAAGAGGCTAAGAAAAAGGCAGAAGAAGAAGCTAGGGCTAAAGCTGATGAGGAAGAAAGGATTCGAGAAGAGACTCAAGCTAAACTAGAAGCTGATAGTTATCTTCGTGACAATCCAGAACACAATCCTGAACAAACTTCTGAGCCACCCAAAGATCCAGAGCCCTCTCACAACTCATCTTCATCAGATTCATCATCCCATTCATCACCACCACCATCCAAAGATGCCACCACCAGATCAACCTCCAAATCAGTCAAGAAACCAATCGACACTTAGGCATCACGTGCTAAGACAAAGATTGTCAAAGCTGTCAGGCAAGCAAGGAAAAGAAACGTGGTCAAAAAGAAATTGAATCAGCTGGCCGACAGAGTTAATCTACTTCAAGATGTGATAAACTAGTTCTCGGATGAAAGAGAGCAGATCCAACAATTCCTCAACCGAGATATACAAGGTGAAATGGACAAGACGATTCGAGAATATACTCATAAGTTTCTTCTCGACACCGTCCCTGGAGTCACAAGAGAGATGTTCGCCAGAAAACTCTATCTGCATCTCATGTCACTGGTCAAGCATACACTGTAAACTACTCCAGCGGTCATGGAAATCAAACCAGTTCTATCTCCTGTTCACTGATAAAGAATTTATATCTAAGCTGGTATTGCAAATTTCTCAACGCTCTGCAACTTTTACTTCAGACGAAGCAAAATTATTTGAGGCATTACTGGAATATCAACTCAAGACATCTTGCAAAGAGTCGGCTGGTCAAGCTAAGCGACCAAGAGATGACGATGATGCTGACAAGGATTCTGAGCCTAAAAGTCCAAAGAAAATAGGCGAATCCTCCTCCATGCCTCCACCACCCCAAAAGACCACCACCACACGATCTGCTCAACGTCCACCTACATCGGATAAACCTCGGGACTCTGAGTCCTCACCACCAAAGGAAAAAACTGGTGACTATTTCCAATACACCGGTGGTGATGACGAAGAGATTCCCAAGCCTCAACAACAGCCCCCTTCTTCGACATCGACCAAGCAACCAACATCATCCTCCAAGCCACAGAAGAAAAAGTCTACCAAAGTTGTATCTTGGTTCGATGAAGATGAAACTGAAGAATATGACTGGTTTTCCAAGCTTGTTGATGCCACCCCTCAATTACCAAAAGGCCAAGAACCGATAGATGGTCGAACCATGGAGCATGTCAAGATTATTCAAGAAAAGCTCAGAGTGAAGAAGATAACGAAAGGGGAGTTACGCCGAATCAAAGACGAAGCATTTCAATTGCTAAAGGACAGCTCAGATAGTGCCATTGAAGTGGAATACCATCTGGATAACATTGCCCGAGCCATGTCCAACAATATTCATTGGCTCAACCCTGAATCCAACATTGACTTCACAAGACCTGACAAGGCTCCTTACTGCACTGACTGGACCAAGCCACTACCCACCATTGGTCGACCTGATCAACAACGGATTCCCTACCGGTACTTCTACAACAATGACCTGGAATTTCTTCAACACGATAGTGATGTTAGCAAGAAATACGCTACCTCACTCACCTTCCTCATCCCGGCAGCAGTCTTCTCCAACAATGTTGCCATCGAGGAAGAAGCCACACGAATGTTTGTTGATAATGTGGTAGATTATGACCTCGATGCACAGTAT
Source organism: Chrysanthemum seticuspe (assembly GCA_019973895.1). Taxonomy (NCBI): domain Eukaryota; kingdom Viridiplantae; phylum Streptophyta; class Magnoliopsida; order Asterales; family Asteraceae; genus Chrysanthemum; species Chrysanthemum seticuspe. The sequence continues at coordinate 20,786,260 of BPTQ01000002.1, forward strand.
GGAATTCATCACTGGCATGAACAAAGAAGACTTTACTACAGAAGCTGCCAGGTACTCAAATCTAACAAAGAGGTGTATAGTGACCAACGGATCGTTGCTATAATGCATGTCAGCCTGTCTAATAAGTGGGACTACTCATTCCTGAAAGCAATTAAAGTCAAACGCCAAGACGAACAGGAATATGACTTTACTGAAGCGGATTTTCTGAGATTCTCACTCAATGACATTGAAGACATGTATCTTGCTAAGGTACAAGGTCGAATGCAACAGTTCTCCACCAACAACCAGCTCTAGTACATCAAGTCATTGCTGATATTCATCAGAAGCATCGTTATCCAGGAACGTGTTGAAGACCTTCAACTTGCCGTGGAATCATACCAAAAATGTGTTAATCTCACAAAACCACCGCTAAACCTTCCCGATATCAACCAACTGGCTCAGTACACCATCCTTAAGAAACCAAAGTTTGGCATAGTTTACCGTAGTGAACTTCACCATAATTGCTTCATGGCGTGTAATGAGCTTCACAAGTTTGGTGATCACACCCTGAAGAAGGTTCGTGACGGGTTAGCATATCGGTTAAAGGAGATTCATGAAGGCATCGGGTCAAAGAAATGGTGGAATTCTAAGGAAAAGAGGGATGTGAAGAAAATCATCACGAGGATTGATGAAAGGTTGTTTCGTCGCGATCAGATAAGGGCTTTGGAGAGCTTCGTGGGTGGACGACCGAGTATTTCTATTATGGGTTATCAACGTCCAGAGAGAACTCCCGGTGTGATTGACGGACTGCCTGGTACTCCTTGATTATTTTCTTGAATAATATTTGGATATTTTGATCTGTTTATAATTGACAATAGCTTGTGTACATATAACAGTGTACAACCCGTTCTTGTAATGAGAGGACCCTGTGGTACGCATAAGTGCCACAATCCTATAAAAGGAGCGAAAGCTTCTTACTTTTGAGTAAAAATTATCAAAACTTTCATTTTTCAAAATTTTGCTTAAAAGAACAAGTACTTCCCCTTATGTTTTCAAAACCTCAAAAGTTAATATTACTTATTGAGGGGGAGTATTTGATTAACAAATCTTTGTTCATAAATTGTTCTTCATGGAAATCTTCCCACAAAACTCAAAATGTTCATATCCAATAACAAAATTTCATCAAAATATCATTTATATGCCATTTTTTAGGGGTAGAAAAATTATGTGATATGAAATATGTTGTGGATTGCAAATGAATCATCGTGTGATTAGACTTAACCATTGAATTGATGAGCTCTTAAATGTCAGTAACTCGAAAAGACTTGTCTGGGATGGGTAATAATTTCAAGCTAGTTCGCTAGTGATGTAAACGTGTCTCGCAAAGGACTTCTCTTAGTAGAATGTACCATCTGAGAAACTCTTGATAGACATGAACCTTGACAGGTCAAACCTCCTCACCAAGGAGTGTTTACAACTTCAACCTGACCTAGTCAGTGATGTAACCGTGTCTCGCGGGGAATTGTTTATCTTGAGTCGATCAATTCAAAAGTAAGAGCTCTTCCCTCACCGTGCATATTTCTTTCAAAATATTTAAGCACGTGTGGAGGGGGAGTATTTCTGAAAATGCAAAACTCTCAAAGTGTTACAAACATGTTTTAAGTCATAAACACTTTGTGAGATTTTCGAGAAAATGGTTTTATGGCAACGTAGGAAAGTCATGGAGTTATAAGGTGACTAAGGTTAGGAATAACTGTCCTATGATCCGCCAGAGCCAGAGGGATCTACCCAAGGACACCACCAATAGTTAGTACTTAGAAGTCCTTAGGTATGATTATAAAAAGGAGAAAATGAGAATCGGAGAAAGAAGGAGTTGAAGAATTAAAAAAAAAGTAAAGAAAAGGGTGAATAGAAAAAGCCCTCCAAATTATTCAACTTAGGGCAGACACCGGGTTCAATACATAAGCTAATGGTTGTCACTAGATGACACCTGTATTCAAGATTAAAAGTCGTCATAGACCCAGTGACGCATGCACTAAACCTTCTTTGCCACTCAAGTTTCTCTCAACATAAGCTTGTTTCATTCTCACATGGAACCCTACATAAACTATCGGCTCTCTCTTAGAGATTTCTGGTATTGAAGAAGGAGACCCTCTCCCTAGTCTTCGCTCAGGAAAACCAAAGCGTACTATTGAGTCTAGAGCCACGGGATTCATCAAAAGAGCTCTTAGGAACACTTGACATTTCATCACTTGTCGTTCAACAATAAGGACGCAAGTGATACATTCTAGAGTCCTTCACAGATCTTAGCAATCTGTCGAGAACATTTATGAGGGGTTCACAACTGTGATCCTCAGTGATTGAATGGAAACTCCTGCCAGGGTCAACATCAAACCACCCTGACAGCAGGTCACTTCGGTAACTCCTTGTGGGTTACGCTTAGTGTGTCTCAAATGGTCTACAGTCGTGGGGTGATGCCTCGGTGTACCTCAACGACTCACCTAAACCGTAGATGTACTTCGGTATATCTTGTTAGCCTTTTTGAGGGCATTCAGTTTCAGGAACAGCCTTTGCTAGAATTAGAGATGTGCTTTCACATTATGCTGTTAACACTCTCAAAGTTCGAACTTGTAAGTGCTGGAAATCCCGCTAAGGAGATTCCTTTCAAGAATCGAGTCCTGAATATGTGGGTCATTACTTGAACTTGTTCGATGTAATGCCAACTGTCCCTTACGGGATTCGGACGACTGATTCGCCCGACCAAGGTGAATGGAATCAAGTCATTCATCAGTAAAACAATCGTAGTAATCAATTATTTAAAAAAGGATTACAATGATCAATTGGTGTTCGTGACTGTACCTGAGATGCTGATGCTGAAGGATGCTCGCGGGAGGAAGAGATCGTGCAGATTCTCCACATGCTCATACCAACAACATCATTAAAGAAGTTCTCTCATAATCAAAGGCAACACAAAGTCAAAATGATTCTTCATCAAACAAAGAATCTACAAAGTTTAAAGACTTAGAGAACTACATCAAAACTGAAATCCAACGTCAAAGGACGTATGAGCATGTTGGAGAAAGATGTGGAGACAACGGAGCAACGAAGCGGACCTGATGCAGACAACAACAACATAACATCACCATATCCACACCAGAACAAAGAACAAAGATAAATGAAGACGTCAAAGCTGAAACTTCAACAGAAACAAGATCCTCACACTAGGGAGATTGTTGGAATCAAGACACTTCTTCTCACAAGAAAGAAGAATATCAGAAGACGTCAAAGCAACTATTACATCTGCACCAACAACGTTTCAAGATTACTGAAGTCATTTATTACCAACACTTAGGGGGAGATTGTTGGAATCACTCCTAAACTATATTTCAAGTGTTTGTAATCAATATGTAATAGGTTGCTTAATTAGGCTTTTATGTTAGTATTAATGGCAAGGCTTGTGTAGAAAGCCCATGAGCCTTGGCCCAAGCCCAATAAGGAAGGAAAGGGACTTGTAGTGTTGCCCTAGTTCCTTCTCCTATAAATAGACTTGTAAACCTTCTTAGGAAGGTTGGTTGTTCACTTCTCATAATATCCTACGCATAACTTTCCACATATCATACGTGTATATTGTGTTAGTGTGTTCATCCGCTCTATATCTTATCTATTTCTTACGCATTGATGCTTGTGTTATATTATGGTGACCTAACATCCAATATTTCAAAATGTAATATCAAAAAAATGATCTTCAAAAAGAGTCCAATAAGATAGGGAAACTAGGGTCGATTCACTCAAATGCTCCTACTCTCAGCCCATCAAGCCCAGCATCCTACTAGGTACCTGCCGCATGGAAAAGAAAGTGCGACTGAGTTTAAAAAGCCCAGTGAACAGATATGACAAAATAAAAACTAAACATAATAAAGATATGAAGGGAATCAAAGGAAACTGATATCAAGGTCATAGCAAAAGGACAAAATGAATCAATGAGGAACCTACAGAACACAATATTAACAGATAACCAAAAGAACATAAATCAAAGGAGAACAAAGCAAAGCAGCGCATCAGCGAACATACATAAGCACATATAAATAACCGAACATACAGATATCGAACATAAACAAATAGGGGTTGATAAACAGTATCATAAACAAAATAAGTAACCAAACAGTGTATAAGCATAGCAGTCAGCGTATCAACTAAACATAAATATGGCTACACAAATAAATCAGATAATCAGAATACATATAATCCAAGCTGAATTCAAGCAAGCGAAAGCAACTAAATTGAATGTAAGCATGGTAATCACACATGTCAGATAACCCATAGTTAATAAACAGAACAAGTATCATAACCATTGAAAATACTAACAACGGTATAAGCATGATAGTCACATGTATCCGGTAGAAATACCAAACGAACATCATAATTGAATGAATTAACTAAACAAGAATATAGCACAGCAAACTAAACAAGTCAATTAGACAGATAACATAAGTTGAACCATATTCCTTCATCAACCAGTAGCATGAACAGAAGTGTAAACATGGCAAATCAACAAGTCAGGTAAACATCAATTACTAAGCCAAAACAATATCGTAAGCAACGGAAAAATACCAACCAAAAGTACAAGAATGGTAGTCACAAATAGCAAATAGGAATACTAAATGATAATCATAGCCCACAAAAGTAACTGAACGAGGTATAACATGGTAAACGGATGAGTCAAATAATTACATACTAGCATGGCAAACGAGTGAATCAATTAGTCACATAATAGAATGGTAACAGATAGTCACATATTAATCATATAATAGCAGGGTAAAAAGTAGTCACATAAGTTATGTAATAGCCGGGTAAAAGGATAGTCACATAAATCATATAATAGCAGGGTAAACAGATAGTTACATAAATCATATAATAGCAGGGTAAACGGACGAGGTAGTAATTTGAAGTATAAGCTTGGTAGTCAACCAAAATGGAATGAGAGTATGAAAAATCAAATGAACTGGAGTATAGTATGGTAGTCGGATGAATCACATAAGGATACTGAATGAATGTGTAACCACTCGTAAATTTTCCTACCGATTTTTCGCGACTATATTTTTTTCTCTCTTTCTTTTCGATCTATAATCACGACAAGTCACGGGATATTTTTCACCTCAACCTCGATAATAAAAAAAATCATAAAATAAATATATAATAGACTTTTATATTTTTATTTCTCACCGGGCCTTCTTAACCCAAACCCGATCCAACCCAATCTTTCATCCCACTTGCGCCTAGTCCATCCGCTAACTCCTAGCCCAAACACACCCTTGATGAAAATGTAAACCAAATATGCACATGTAATATTTTGGTGTCATTTTTTTCTTTGACTTCTGTGACCCAACGTGTACAAATCAAAGCGTAAAACAAATTTAATATCCACCTTTGGTCAAAAATATATGTAACATGTGTGTATGAGATTGAGGAGACAAAAGCCATGTTTCTCTTTTCTTTTTCTTTGCTTCCTGCGTTCAAGAGACAACCAAAACAAAAACATCACAATTTGAAGATGTTATATGCATGTGTATGCATAAGAAAGAGGGGACAAGAGTACTAAGCTAAGCCACCCTAATATATATTATAATAGCCTAACTCATATTGACTTGCTTTTGGACCTAAGAATCCGAGTGTTTCCATGTTTCTTGTGATTAGACTAAACCAAAACATGCCTCAAATTTGTGCCACTGATCGTAGCATGCTCAAGAAACACTCACCATTTCTTCTTCCTTTCTTGAAACCATGCAAAGTCACACTTAAAATATTGTTAAAGCCATGCACATCTTCCTTATATAAAGTAACATATAACTCATACAAAACTCACTTAAACATTCATCCCATTCAACCTACCCACTCCACTGTGAAAGTCGAGTACGAGGGAAAAACGCAAAGGGTCTTGGTCGCTTAGCTTGGGTATAAGGAACGAGGAGTTATCTTGGTCACGTTCAAAGGTCCTTTCGGTTACGTTCATTCGTTTTCTTTCGATCTCATCACCACCTCTTTGGGTGTCGTAAGTCCCTCGAATCCTATTTCATTTCCTTTAATTGTTCCAAGCTTCGTGTCTAGTTCTCTTAATACACACAACATGTCTTTTAAACTCTCTATATTTGTTTTTTTTTTCCGTTAAATGTGACACGTAATGTTTGTGTCTCGTTGAACTTGTGTGGTGGAAAGAAAAATGGTTTTTTTTAAAGACACTTACATAAATGAATAAAGGATAATCAAAAGCTTATGAGTTATAAACTTGTTTCACATACTTGTTGGAACACAAAACATGCACACTGAGCAAATTTATATCAAAAGAAAGACAGCCACGAGTCAAATAAATATAGCTAAGTTATGATTTATAACACAAATGGCCTAGTGGCTTAGTTGGGAGTTACGTTTAGGTTTACACGAGGGGTCTAGAGTTCGAAACTGGTCCATAGCAGTTTTTACATTTTTGTGATTTTTGCAAGTTTCCCCTTTTAACAGCTTTAGCCCCTCCACTTCATTTCTTTTAGCAACTTTCTCAAAACTTCTAATAAGTTTTCAAAACTATTATACAAACTATATTTTCACATGGCATATTTTTGTGACAGCTGATTTATAAAGAGAAACTAATATTTACGACTGGGTCATGCCCGATTATTGTCAAATTCTTATACTTAGTCTATTTTCACAAACTAGGCCAAACTACGAGAACAAAATAATAAAATTTATGGAAAATAAATTATAGACTTTTTCAACTTATCATCCACTAACTAAAAATATATATAAACACATTTTTATATATTTATCGCGACATGTAACGTTATTTATATAAATACTTAACCTAAAGTATTAATTAACATTTTACTGACAATATATAATTTTCACAAACACTTTTATTATAAATATTTTCTGTACTAAGTCTTTCGGTTACTCCTGAACCGGAAACCCACTCGTCACGAATACTTTTATATACTCTTATATATAATTGTACATTTGTCCATGAGCCAATACTTACCAAACACTTTGAAACTATTTAAACGTAAACTCTGCCACACAAGCAACATTAAACACAACCACTTATAAACACTTGCATTTATTTAAAAACTTCGAGTCGTGCGTACACAAAACTGCAAACTGAGTCTTGCCATCTCATTCTTAGGTTCCGGGTAGGAGCCACTACTATATTACACTCGATCTCTTTGTGCTTTATTCACCGAACTGCTAAGGTGAGTTTATAGCCCCACTTTTACTCTTATTTACTTGCTTTATAAAACTTTGGGGTGAGAAACATGCAAAACTCTTTTCAGACCTGAAACTGAAAACACTATTACGTGAAACAACCTTGAATCCCAACTATGCTACCGTTAGTTCCCTTCGGGGAGGCGCAATTGTTATGAATAGATCTATTGGGGATGACACCCCGTTCGAGTTTGACCGGATAGGCAAACGTCGGGCGTATATCATATCGTACTGATTGAGTGTACTGGAAATACACTTGCTGGGCTTTTATTTATCATGCTTCTAGATGCATGCACACTGTCGTAGTTTCGGTCGCATGAACTTGGTACTAGCGTAATAGCCTTTTTGCATATAGTGTCATTCACGGAGATGCTATATGTGCAACTGTGGTCCAACTTGAAAACTTGATTACTTAAACCTATGAACTCACCAACCTTTGTGTTGACATTTTAGCATATTTTTCTCAGATTTACTTATTGGCGTGGGCAATGGCAAAGGCATTCGTTGAAGACTGGCATCCGAAGTGTTTCTAAACATTTTAATACAACTTTAATGGGACAACATATATTTTTATGGGATTTACTTCCGCACTTTGAAACAATGATGTAAAACTATTTCTTAAATAAATCTATATTTTGAAAATGGAATAGAATTTCCATTCTTTACTACCTTGTGTTGTGTATATTGATTTAGTAGCACCCCATGACCCGAACGCTTCCACTGTGAAATTTTGGGGGTGTTACAGATTGGTATTCAGAGCCAAGGTTATAGAGAATTAGGTATTTTTTAAAACCTAAACTATAACCACATTTCCTTAAAAACACTTCAATGCCGCCACAGCTGCCAATGTCTGCCAAGCCTTGCCTACTGTTACACGATGTAGTCATGCTATGTGTTACTACTATATGTTAGGTTCGTATAAGCTCTCATTTGAATTAAATTAATTATTTCTCAAAGTCATTAAGTTTCTTAATTAAGTCACATTTAAACTTTAAGACTGTTCTTGTTTGATTGGGTCGCGAAGTTTAAATGTGTATAACCTCATTCTCATTTAAACTTTAAGGCTGTTCTTGTTTGATTGGGTCGCGAAGTTTAAATGAGAATAATGTTGATGTAACAAACTGAATAAAATTAAGGAATAATTAACTTAAGGAGAGTGTAGAGTAGACTACGAATGCTTATACTTGTTACCTATTTATGTTAAACTGCGTAACATGCCCACTATTACAATATCACACTATGCTATGCTTCCATAACTGCCTCTACGTTATTTCTTTATGTAACGTACAATTCATCAATGTTTCTACGTTATTTCTGTATGTAACGTACAACTCATCACTGTATCAACCTCGAAGTTATGTCTTTATGTAACGTACAACTCGTCACTACTTCTATGTTATTTCTTTATGTAACATACAATTACTTGATTCTCGCACATGTAGTTAAATCACCTCTGTCACTGGTCACAATCTCTTATTTTACTATTATGCTCTATCCTTCGTAACGCCATACGATTCTGTTCTTCCTGTTTTGAACTCAGCTATCACACTCTTTTATGAAACCGTGTAATATTCCACTTAATGAATCCTTTATCTTTTGTTTACTTATTGCCTCATGTCGCTAAATCCTTCTTGAACGACTAGCCTCTTTTCCACGTCAAGTATTAAGAGTATATACTCACATCTCGTCACCGTATCGACCTCGACGATTCAAGCATCTTAAACCACGAGGACGTGGTTTCTTTTAAGGGGTAGGTACTGTAGCCACTCGTAAATTTCCCTACTGATTTTTCGCGACTATATTTTTCTCTCTCTTTCTTTTCGATCTATAATCACGACAAGTCACGGGATATTTTTCACCTCAACCTCGATAATAAAAAAAATTCATAAAATAAATATATAATAGACTTTTATATTTTTATTTCTCACCGGGCCTTCTTAACCCAAACCCGATCCAACCCAATCTTTCATCCCACTTGCGCCTAGTCCATCCGCTAACTCCTAGCCCAAACACACTCTTGATGAAAATGTAAACCAAATATGCACATGTAATATTTTGGTGTCATTTTTTTTCTTTGACTTATGTGACCCAACGTGTACAAATCAAAGCGTAAAACAAATTTAATATCCACCTTTGGTCAAAAATATATGTAACATGTGTGTATGAGATTGAGGAGACAAAAGCCATGTTTCTCTTTTTCTTTTTCTTTGCTTCCTGCGTTCAAGACACAACCAAAACAAAAACATCACAATTTAAAGATGTTATATGCATGTGTATGCATAAGAAAGAGGGGACAAGAGTACTAAGCTAAGCCACCCTAATATATATTATAATAGCCTAACTCATATTGACTTGCTTTTGGACCTAAGAATCCGAGTGTTTCCATGTTTCTTGTGATTAGACTAAACCAAAACATGCCTCAAATTTGTGCCACTGATCGTAGCATGCTCAAGAAACACTCACCATTTCTTCTTCCTTTCTTGAAACCATGCAAAGTCACACTTAAAATATTGTTAAAGCCATGCACATCTTCCTTATATAAAGTAACATATAACTCATACAAAACTCACTTAAACATTCATCCCATTCAACCTACCCGCTCCAATGTGAAAGTCGAGTACAAGGGAAAAACGCAAAGGGTCTTGGTCGCTTAGCTTGGGTATAAGGAACGAGGAGTTATCTTGGTCACGTTCAAAGGTCCTTTCGGTTACGTTCATTCGTTTTCTTTCGATCTCATCACCACCTCTTTGGGTGTCGTAAGTCCCTCGAATCCTATTTCATTTCCTTTAATTGTTCCAAGCTTCGTTTCTAGTTCTCTTAATACACACAACATGTCTTTTAAACTCTCTATATTTGTTTTTTTTTCCGTTAAATGTGACACGTAATGTTTGTGTCTCGTTGAACTTGTGTGGTGGAAAGAAAAATGGTTTTTTTTAAAGACACTTACATAAATGAATAAAGGATAATCAAAAGCTTATGAGTTATAAACTTGTTTCACATACTTGTTGGAACACAAAACATGCACACTGAGCAAATTTATATCAAAAGAAAGACAGCCACGAATCAAATAAATATAGCTAAGTTATGATTTATAACACAAATGGCCTAGTGGCTTAGTTGGGAGTTACGTTTAGGTTTACACAAGGGGTCTAGAGTTCGAAACTGGTCCATAGCAGTTTTACATTTTTGTGATTGTTGCAAGTTTCCCCTTTTAACAGCTTTAGCCCCTCCACTTCATGTCTTTCAGCAACTTTCTTAAAACTTCTAATAAGTTTTCAAAACTATTATACAAACTAAATTTTCACATGGCATATTTTTGTGACAACTGATTTATAAAGAGAAACTAATATTTACGACTGGGTCATGCCCGATTATTGTCAAATTCTTATACTTAGTCTATTTTCACAAACTAGGCCAAACTACGAGAACAAAATAATATAATTTATGGAAAATAAATTATAGACTTTTTCAATTTATCGTCCACTAACTAAAAATATATATAAACACATTTTTATATATTTATCGCGACATGTAACGTTATTTATATAAATACTTAACCTAAAGTATTAATTAACATTTTACTGACAATATATAATTTTCACAAACACTTTTATTATAAATATTTTCCGTACTAAGTCTTTCGGTTACTCCTGAACCGGAAACCCACTCGTCACGAATACTTTTATATACTCTTATATATAATTGTACATTTGTCCATGAGCCAATACTTACAAAACACTTTGAAACTATTTAAACGTAAACTCTGCCACACAAGCAACATTAAAAACAACCACTTATAAACACTTGCATTTATTTAAAAACTTCGAGTCGTGCGTACACAAAACTGCAAACTGAGTCTTGCCATCTCATTCTTAGGTTCCGGGTAGGAGCCACTGCTATATTACACTCGATCTCTTTGTGCTTTATTCACCGAACTGCTAAGGTGAGTTTATAGCCCTACTTTTACTCTTATTTTCTTGCTTTATAAAACTTTGGGGTGAAAAACATGCAAAACTCTTTTTGGACCTGAAACTGAAAACACTATTACGTGAAACAACCTTGAATCCCAACTATGCTACCTTTAGTTCCCTTTGGGGAGGCGCGATTGTTATGAATAGATCTATTGGGGATGACACCCCCGTTCGAGTTTGACCGGATAGGCAAACGTCGGGCGTATATCATATCGTATTGGTTGAGTGTACTGGAAATACACTTGCTGGGCTTTTATTTATCATGCTTCCAGATGCATGCACACTGTCGTAGTTTCGGTTGCATGAACTTGGTACTAGCGTAATAGCCTTTTTGCATATAGTGTCATTCACGGAGATGCTATATGTGCAACTGTGGTCCAACTTGAAAACTTGATTACTTAAACCTATGAACTCACCAACCTTTGTGTTGACATTTTAGCATGTTTTTCTCAGGTTTACTTATTGGCGTGGGCAATGGCAAAGGCATTCATTGAAGACTGGCATCCGAAGTGTTTCCAAACATTTTAATACAACTTTAATGGGACAACATATATTTTTATGGGCTTTACCTCCGCACTTTGAAACAATGATGTAAAACTATTTCTTAAATAAATCTATATTTTGAAAATGGAATAGAATTTCCATTCTTTACTACCTTGTGTTGTGTATATTGATTTAGTAGCACCCCATAACCCGAACGCTTCCACTGTGAAATTTTGGGGGTGTTACAGATTGGTATTCAGAGCCAAGGTTATAGAGAATTAGGTATTTTTCAAAACCTAAACTATAACCACATTTCCTTAAAAACACTTCAACGCCGCCACAGCTGCCAATGTCTGCCAAGCCTTGCCAACTGTTACACGATGTAGTCGTGCTATGTGTTACTGCTATATGTTAGGTTTGTATAAGCTCTCATTTGAATTAAATTAATTATTTCTCAAAGTCATTAAGTTTCTTAATTAAGTCACATTTAAACTTTAAGACTGTTCTTGTTTGATTGGATCGCGAAGTTTAAATGTGTATAACCTCATTCTCATTTAAACTTTAAGGCTGTTCTTGTTTGATTGGGTCGCGAAGTTTAAATGAGAATAATGTTGATGTAACAAACGGAATGAAATTAAGGAATAATTAACTTAAGGAGAGTGTAGAGTAGACTACGAATGCTTATACTTGTTACCTATGTATGTTAAACTTCGTAACATGCCCACTATTACAATATCGCACTATGTTATGCTTCCATAACTGCCTCTACGTTATTTCTTTATGTAATGTACAATTCATCAATGTTTCTACGTTATTTCTGTATGTAACGTACAACTCGTCACTGTATCAACCTCGAAGTTATGTCTTTATGTAACGTACAACTCGTCACTACTTCTATGTTATTTCTTTATGTAACATACAATTACTTGATTCTCGCACATGTAGTTAAATCACCTCTGTCACTGGTCACAATATCTTATTTTACTATTATGCTCTATCCTTCGTAACGCCATACGATTCTGTTCTTCCTGTTTTGAACTCAGCTATCACACTCTTTTATGAAACCGCGTAATATTCCACTTAATGAATCCTTTATCTTTTGTTTACTTATTGCCTCATTTCGCTAAATCCTTCTTGAACGACTAGCCTCTTTTCCACGTCAAGTGTTAAGAGTATATACTCACATCTCGTCACCGTATCGACCTCGACGATTCAAGCATCTTAAACCACGAGGATGTGGTTTCTTTTAAGGGGTAGGTACTGTAACCACTCGTAAATTTCCCTTCCGATTTTTCGCGACTATATTTTTCTCTCTCTTTCTTTTCGATCTATAATCACGACAAGTCACGGGATATTTTTCACCTCAACCTCGACAATAAAAAAAATTCATAAAATAAATATATAATAGACTTTTATATTTTTATTTCTCACCGGGCCTTCTTAACCCAAACCCAATCCAACCCAATCTTTCATCCCACTTGCGCCTAGTCCATCCGCTAACTCCTAGCCCAAACACACCCTTGATGAAAATGTAAACCAAATATGCACATGTAATATTTTGGTGTCATTTTTTTTCTTTGACTTATGTGACCCAACGTGTACAAATCAAAGCGTAAAACAAATTTAATATCCACCTTTGGTCAAAAATATATGTAACATGTGTGTATGAGATTGAGGAGACAAAAGCCATGTTTCTCTTTTTCTTTTTCTTTGCTTCCTGCGTTCAAGACACAACCAAAACAAAAACATCACAATTTAAAGATGTTATATGCATGTGTATGCATAAGAAAGAGGGGACAAGAGTACTAAGCTAAGCCACCCTAATATATATTATAATAGCCTAACTCATATTGACTTGCTTTTGGACCTAAGAATCCGAGTGTTTCCATGTTTCTTGTGATTAGACTAAACCAAAACATGCCTCAAATTTGTGCCACTGATCGTAGCATGCTCAAGAAACACTCACCATTTCTTCTTCCTTTCTTGAAACCATGCAAAGTCACACTTAAAATATTGTTAAAGCCATGCACATCTTCCTTATATAAAGTAACATATAACTCATACAAAACTCACTTAAACATTCATCCCATTCAACCTACCCGCTCCACTGTGAAAGTCGAGTACAAGGGAAAAACGCAAAGGGTCTTGGTCGCTTAGCTTGGGTATAAGGAACGAGGAGTTATCTTGGTCACGTTCAAAGGTCCTTTCGGTTACGTTCATTCGTTTTCTTTCGATCTCATCACCACCTCTTTGGGTGTCGTAAGTCCCTCGAATCCTATTTCATTTCCTTTAATTGTTCCAAGCTTCGTTTCTAGTTCTCTTAATACACACAACATGTCTTTTAAACTCTCTATATTTGTTTTTTTTTCCGTTAAATGTGACACGTAATGTTTGTGTCTCGTTGAACTTGTGTGGTGGAAAGAAAAATGGTTTTTTTTAAAGACACTTACATAAATGAATAAAGGATAATCAAAAGCTTATGAGTTATAAACTTGTTTCACATACTTGTTGGAACACAAAACATGCACACTGAGCAAATTTATATCAAAAGAAAGACAGCCACGAATCAAATAAATATAGCTAAGTTATGATTTATAACACAAATGGCCTAGTGGCTTAGTTGGGAGTTACGTTTAGTTTTACACGAGGGGTCTAGAGTTCGAAACTGGTCCATAGCAGTTTTTACATTTTTTTGATTTTTGCAAGTTTCCCCTTTTAACAGCTTTAGCCCCTCCACTTCATGTCTTTTAGCAACTTTCTTAAAACTTCTAATAAGTTTTCAAAACTATTATACAAACTATATTTTCACATGGCATATTTTTGTGACAACTGATTTATAAAGAGAAACTAATATTTACGACTGGGTCATGCCCGATTATTATCAAATTCTTATACTTAGTCTATTTTCACAAACTAGGCCAAACTACGAGAACAAAATAATATAATTTATGGAAAATAAATTATAGACTTTTTCAACTTATCGTCCACTAACTAAAAATATATATAAACACATTTTTATATATTTATCGCGACATGTAACGTTATTTATATAAATACTTAACCTAAAGTATTAATTAACATTTTACTGACAATATATAATTTTCACAAACACTTTTATTATAAATATTTTCCGTACTAAGTCTTTCGGTTACTCCTGAACCGGAAACCCACTCGTCACGAATACTTTTATATACTCTTATATATAATTGTACATTTGTCCATGAGCCAATACTTACAAAACACTTTGAAACTATTTAAACGTAAACTCTGCCACACAAGCAACATTAAACACAACCACTTATAAACACTTGCATTTATTTAAAAACTTCGATTCGTGCGTACACAAAACTGCAAACTGAGTCTTGCCATCTCATTCTTAGGTTCCGGGTAGGAGCCACTGCTATATTACACTCGATCTCTTTGTGCTTTATTCACCGAACTGCTAAGGTGAGTTTATAGCCCCACTTTTACTCTTATTTACTTACTTTATAAAACTTTGGGGTGAGAAACATGCAAAACTCTTTTCGGACCTGAAACTGAAAACACTATTTCGTGAAACAACCTTGAATCCCAACTATGCTACCGTTAGTTCCCTTTGGGGAGGCGCGATTGTTATGAATAGATCTATTGGGGATGACACCCCCGTTCGAGTTTGACCGGATAGGCAAACGTCGGGCGTATATCATATCATATTGATTGAGTGTACTGGAAATACAGTTGCTGGGCTTTTATTTATCATGCTTCTAGATGCATGCACACTGTCGTAGTTTCGGTCGCATGAACTTGGTACTAGCGTAATAGACTTTTTGCATATAGTGTCATTCACGGAGATGCTATATGTGCAACTGTGGTCCAACTTGAAAACTTGATTACTTAAACCTATGAACTCACCAACCTTTGTGTTGACATTTTAGCATGTTTTTCTCTGGTTTACTTATTGGCGTGGGCAATGGCAAAGGCATTCGTTGAAGACTGGCATCCGAAGTGTTTCCAAACATTTTAATACAACTTTAATGGGATAACATATATTTTTATGGGCTTTACTTCCGCACTTTGAAACAATGATGTAAAACTATTTCTTAAATAAATCTATATTTTGGAAATGGAATAGAATTTCCATTCTTTACTACCTTGTGTTGTGTATATTGATTTAGTAGCACCCCATGACCCGAACGCTTCCACTGTGAAATTTTGGGGGTGTTACAGAATGAGTAATCAACGGAAAACTAAAGATGAGAAATACATAATATGGTGCGTTGTGGAATAACAGAAGGTACAATATAGGTGTATCAAAAGTGTAAAGGTTGTCAGATATCTACCACGAGCCCAAAAAAATCAAATAATATCATATCATAAGTAACCATGGAATAGCTAGCTCCCAAAATGTGAAAGACGTGTATTGCACACAAGCATAAGTCACCAAATAAATCATATCATATCCAAATCAAATACAAATCAAATCTAGGATGCATCCATACGCCTCTGCAAAGTCATAATCATAATGCGCATATATCTCATATATATCAAAAAGAGACGGGATGGTTCATCACTCGACCACCCTGGAGTCATGCCATTGGTGTATCAATGACATGGCCATGTTACCTTCATGGCTAGGAAAATGGCTCGGGTATCAAACTGAAGGGTCAAAGGCAAAGTCAAAAGTTTGGCAAATGCCTAAGTCATCATAATAACAAAATCAAAGGTTCATAATCAAAGGTTCATAGAAAAGGTTCATAACCAAAAATAGCTAAAGATCAAAAGGTGTGTAAGAGATCAAGAGAAACCTTAAGAGAAATGTCAGAATATATGTACCTTATTCAAAGCAAGTAAACAGGAAAAGAAAGGTCACAAGATGATCACTCCCTCTTCACCGAACCTAAACGAATTAAATAACATTTATTATAATCAAATTACCTAGTTTAGACGGCTTTCCATTTTTAGTAAGTTTTCACTTTTAGCAGGTTTCCCGTTTTAGTAACTTTTCGAATTGAATAAGTTAAGGTATAATTCATAATTCTTCAAATTAGGATCAAATATGACAACTTATCATATTTTAGGGTTTTAAGTGTTATTTAACAAATTTTAGGGTTTAATGTGCAATTATGTCATTATTTGCAAAAGACGTAAACTTTACCCGTATTCGTAATTAATTAGGGTTTCATAAACCATAAATCATACAAAGGTCCAAATGTACATTAGAGGTCACCAAATATCATTTTGGTGGTTTACACGCATCCCTGGTTAATTTACAAACACTTATGCATACCAAAAGTTAAAACATGTATTCAAGTCATATTCATATTTATTTACTCACATCAGACATGTTTTATAACCATTTAAATAAAATATCTAGGCATTAATTCAGGTCCCCCAATTTGAAACAAAACTACCTATATGTCTTTAGTATTTATGTGAATTTTCCCAGAATTTATAGATATGTCTAAGTATTTTATAAAAAATCACTTTCACAAACTGTCCCAGATTTCTCAGCTTTTGACACTTTGTAAGTTTACATTTTTAAACCTTATTTAGACTATTCCAAAAATTTCCCATAAATTAGTTAAGACCTTAATTAACATCATATAAAAATTAAGGCTTTCCAGACCTCATCAATAATTTATGAAACATACCACAAGTTGGCTGAATTCCGAGACCCGTATAGCAGTTTTGACATGTTAACTTTGAAAAATCAAACGGGTGTCTTCCCGACCACCAATGACCCCGAAACTCGACACACAAGTAGTACAGAGGTTAAACTTAATTCTAGAATCAAAAACCACCCAAATATGTGTCGTTAACAATTTATTATATAGCTTTCAAAACACTATAATTCTGGGACAGCTTAACATGAAATCACAGTTTTAACCCACGATACATAACAATTCATTACGACCCCAATTCAAGACCAATAATTAAACAGATCATCATGTACATGTATTAGGGTCTTATTAACATCACAAAATTGGTCTTACACGTTTTTAGCCACTGAGTACAAAATTAAAAATGTAAAACCACACCGAAAACCCTAATTGACCTAAAAACCCTAATCTGGCTTCCACAATATTTATAAACTGATCCGAATAGGTTAGGGTTTTCATAAAAATTAACCACATAATTTTCTCATGAGTCGAATCAATTAAAATAAATAGGAAAACGAATACCTAGTTTACGGTTAAGGGAAATTTGATTGCAAAAAGGCCCAAACGATTTTTCCTCCGATCTTGGTAGCCCTCTCCTTGATTTCTCAGCCTCAATTTTTGTGTGTGTGTGTTTTTTTTTCTGTAGGTCGTATGGGAGAGGAGGGGAGAAACGTATTTGTTTTTTTCTTATTTTTTTAGGTAACTAGTAAACACCGAATATCACGATTTAATGTGAGGATTTGTATTAATTAAGTTTTAGGTCGGTCAAAGGGGGGGGGGGGAAAGATAGGATGGGCCAAAAATTAGGGTAGATAATCTAGGAATATATAATTTTTGTAATTAAATTAGTTATAGGATTTAGTTTAGGTAAGTATTTAATTAGATTTACTCTTATTATTAATATATCAAATGTCACTAAACTAAAAGTATTCTTTCAAATGTTTATTAAATATTTTAGATAAATATCATAATTAGTGCTTCGAGTTAATAAATTTTAAATCAGACGCAAATATAATTACGTGATTTTGCGGGTTTTACACTTGTTGACTTTTGGTTGGGTTGTACAAGTTGCCCAATCGCTCGGTTTATTTTTTATTTTTGAAAATTTAAGGCCTAGAAAGTGATATGCACTAGGATGACTGGTCTACTTTCAAAAATTTCCCTTAAAATTTTTACTTAGTCTAAGAGGCCATTGCTATTTGCTTGATCTTATAGAAACCTTTATCAGATAAAAGCTTTCAAAAACTCATGTGATAAAACAAAAAGTATTTTATAAGCTAACTTTTAAAAGTATGATTGGTGTAGAAGCTGGAGCTTATACTATAAGCTGTAATTAAGTGTTTGTTGAATTAATTGTAGTTACAACTTATCTATTACTACATAAAGAGTGTATGGTCAAATTTTGAAAAGTGAAATATTGAAAGTCAAATGTGAGAAAAATGGATAAGTAATTAATATTCTTATTAAAACACCCATTAGTTAAAAGTACCATAATTTATTCACATTGTACAACCAATTAAAAGCATATATACCAAATTAAAACAACCAATTAAAACACCCTTTCTTAAAAAGTACAATTTTTTTTTCACAATGTACAATTTAAACAAGCTACAACATAATCTAAAATATAAAATAATTAAATACACTGATTAATGTTATTTTTAAAATACCCTAAAATGAAAAGTACATGTTATTATACACATTATACAAATTAATAAAACACACAAAGCTTCATACAAGTTAACAAGTTGATGATATATATAGTTTTGAAAACCAGACCGGACCAAAGGGTTCAACCTGAAACCAGTGGCAATAAAAGCCATCAGAAAAAACTAGAGAGGACCCGTTGAAACCGATAAAAACTGGTGGAATTAAATCTTATCGAGATCTATTTATCTGGTTAATTGTCACGGGGTACCCGCTGCTGAAACGTGCTGGTACACTGCTATACTGTATATAAAGGAAAAACCAAAAAGTAAAAAGTGAAAAGTTGAAACTAAAAAAAGAAATGTTGAAAACATAAATTTTAAAATGAAACTATTAATACATATCGAAAACCGGGTTGAACCGAGACGCTTCAAATCCGGTGGGTTTATCCAGTTTAATTTGACATGTTCTTTACCCAACCCGTCGGGTTGACTCGGTTTAAATCAACACGTTTTTCGACCGAAACGATTCAACCGGTTGAACCACCCGAGACGAGCCGGGTTTCAAAACATTATGTTTAATCTCCAAATCATCAAACTTTTATTATTTTTCGTTTATAACTCATAAACTTTTTTTTTTATCAACTAACGATATGTCGTTGTAAAATCTCGTTGCTATGCATGAGTACTCGTCTAGTTATTGTAAGAGTAGAAAGAAAATCAAATGGAACTCACATCTATTCTAATTTTTTCCGTGTTACTCACTAATGTTACAAAAAATATAAAAAACACAAGCTATTCTCACCTCTCTAGAATATTATTTTTATTTGCTCATCTTATAAAATCTTCTAAGTTACAAAAGCTTTTATAAACTGTTATGCCAAACACAACTTTAATTGTAAAACTCCCATAATCCAACTATCCAAACACAACTTCATAATCATTATTACCATTAGGGGTGTCAAAAATCCTGACCCGACCCGGACCCGAACCCGAACCCGAATAAGGATACTCGGGTCAGGTCACTCGGGTCCAACATCTATCTCGGGTCAATTGGGTCAACCCGTTTAACCCGAGTACGAACTAGGGTCGGGTATCGGGTTCAATTTACCTTGCTTATTCGGGTTCAGGTCGACCCGACTAACCCGAGTTAAATTTTTCTTTTTTTTTTTTTTTTTTTTTTTTTTTCAAACTTTTCTCAATCTAATTTGAAGGCCAAAGTTAGTCCATCGTTCATGTAGTAATCTTGGCCATTTTATAAATTTTCTCAATCTAGTGTGAATCATCAAATTGGAAGTAAATTAGTTTACAGAAATCAAAATGGAATAAATTAGTTTACAGAACTCGAAACAGATACAATATCATATGCAAGAACAAAATCTCTGACGTACATTGTAACAAACAATACTTACACATATATTTCACTGATCTTAAAAAATACTAGTTTTGGCTTTTTTACAAGGGTTTTTCTATCTTGTGCCCTAGGGGCACATGATAAGAAGGGTAAAAGTACAAAAAAAGTACTTATGGACCCACAAAAAAGGACCAAGATATCTATAAAAAATATATTTTGTGTGGGTCCGTGAGTACTTTTTTGTACTTTTACCCCTTCTTATCATGTGCCCCTAGGGCACAAGATAGAAAAACCCTTTTTACAATTATCACTTCCAAACCACACTAACAATACCACTCTGTAATAATTAATATAAATAAATGTAAACTCCTCAAATGAAAAAAATAAAGCATTCTTAGCACTCATAGTATCAAATTTCTTGTTACGGTTATAATTAGGCTAGTTGGCGTATCTCATATGTATTTTAGCTACTAAATTAAAAAAAATCAAATTTATGATTTTGTAAATGGTACAAACCCAAACCCGACTTGACCCGACCCGATTTGACCCGAACCCGACTAACCCGACCTCAAATAGGGTCGGGTTCGGGTATATTATTTTTAGTGTCGACCCGTCTGACCCGAACCCGACCAACCCGACCCGAAAACACCCCTAGTTTCTCACCATCAACATGGAACCTGCAACTTCAATGGAAGACCATTATGGAAGAAAGATCAGAGGACCTCATCAAACCCACCAAACCCCATAACCCTACCCGACATATATCCACATTCCTTAAACCCTGTGCTCCATCTTCAATCCATAACCTTAAACCCTTTCCTTTAAGTACTAATGATACAAAAATTCATAAAAATGTGACCTTTAAAAATGGGTTCAAAAACCCACCAGGAGGTTGGAAAGATTGGGTTAATACCATGCACTTAAAGCATAAATCCACGTGGCAAAAAGCTGGAATTTATAATGCTGTACTTAACTCATCTTATAAAATCTTGGAAAACCATGATTTGGTTTTGTCCTTTGTTAAGAAATGGTGTCATGAGACTAAAACATTTGTGTTTGTTTGGGGTGAAGTTGGTATTACTTTGGAGGACATTCGGGTTATTGGTGGTTTTTCGATTTTGGGTCGAAATGTTTTTGATGATGTGGGGAGTGATGTGGAGTCGGAAAAGGTATTTGGTGCGTTAAGGGAGGCGATGATGGAGTTGGGTAGGTCGCGTTATAGGAATGCGAGTCAGGGTGGTTGGATTAAGATGTTTAAAGATAATGGTAGTGAGATTGAGCATGAGGCGTTTCTTGCGTTATGGTTGTCTAGATTTGTTTTTCCCTCGCCGAGTAACGTGGTTGTGAAAAGTTTATGCAAACTTGCGGTTTGTTTAGCTAGAGGTGTTAGGCTTGCTCTTGCGCCTGCTGTTCTTGCTAGTGTTTATAAAGATGTAAGCTTTTTGAAAGATAGGATTGGTCTTAGTGATGAAACGCCTGTTATTGCTCGGGCTCCTATGCAGCTTGTTCAAATTTGGATATGGGAAAGGTTTCCGAAGATTAGTCCTAAATGCGAAATTGGTTGTAATCCACGATTTGCTAGATGGGAGAAAACGAATGTATGTGTAGATGATGTTGGCTCGTTTGTTGATCATTGTGCATTTGACGATTTTATTTGGCAGCCGTATGTTAAGGATTCAAATGAAAACTCGGGGTTTGGTAAGCTTTATCAAGAAAAGGGAAGGTGGGTTGTCGTTGGTGATTGCTTAGATGAAGAATTGGAGTCATGGGTACGATGTATAAGAATTTCCGAGTTAGTTGGGCTAGATGGAAGCTGTATCCAACAATACTTGCCTCATAGAGTTACGATGCAGTTTGGGATGAACCAAGATGTTCCTGCTGATGTGGCGCGAGTGAATGAAACTCGTGAAATTGCTTGGGAGTTTTACACGAGGCCTGTTAAGGATGCTAAAGTGTACATCCCATCAAGGTTATCAGAGCCATATGTCACTGCTAGATATTTGGAGTGGCGGAATAAGACAACAGGTGAGTGTAGTCTGCAGTCTCCAATTGGTGATATTGAGACCGAAATTATAGGCAAAGATGAATTAAGAAGTGATGGAGGTGATGGCATTCGTACATTGGGTAAACTTGAAGCAAGAATCAGTAAACTTGAGGAAGTTTATGCATATCTCAAAGCTAAAAAGACCGAGAAATGCTGATGTAGCTTGCTTTACAATACATTTTGTGACGAATTTCTCTATGGCACATGTTCTGGCATGTAATTACTTTAACTAAATATGGTTTTTCCTCTGTTTAACTCTTGAATCATGATTGTTTGCAGTACTCAAATGATAGTCTTCCGAGCTTCACAAATTTAACTCTGGAATCATGATTCAATATAGTAATAACTAGTGAATTCCATCAAACTCAAAAAATGTATTTTAAAAAATTGAAATACTAAAAGATTGCAGTTCATTTTCTTGTACCTGGGTGAACTTCCTCATATGTAGCCTGATGTATCAGCCTTTTAAATTATACTCATAATCTTTCTAATGTTGCCGACTGAAAGACTGTATCTTTAAGGACGTGGCCATTTACGTTTAAGAAATTGGAGAGCTAATTGTATCATTGTGATGATGATTATAGGAAGAAAAAAAGAAAGGAGGTTACTGATCTATGAACTTTTAGGTTCTGCGAATTCGTAATCAGGTGATCAGATACAGTAAATCGCTATAGACTGGTATCCTGCAATCTGGAGGAGGCATTTAAAAGTCAATGTTCCCAAATGCTATTGGATGTGATTTCCAAATGAAACCTATGTTTTGTATGTCAACCTCAAACTCATATATTATCTGTGACTAGACTTGGAGAGTATACTAACAGAGAAAAGCAAGAAAAACAACCACCGACAGACAGGAATAACATATATTTAACATTAAAACATTACTTAAAAACATACTAAATTGTTAGATCATTGTTTAACACAAATAGAATAGCTCACAGACCATCTAAATAGTTGCAACTTCAAACAGCCTACAGGGCAACTATAAGTTGCTCACTACTTCAAAAACCAAGTTTTCAACATTAACCCCTGTCACGATCTCGTAACTTCGATAATCAACTTCAGCACTAATAACTTCCATAATCAGCAGAACCTCGGCTCCAACAGGAAGTGAGCAGGCTGGGTTCGTGCAACATGACCATATTTTGAAGTCCCATACTTCTTAAACACTGACTGGAGTCTCCCACTTCCTGATTTCTGGTGTAAAGCAACCATCAACTTTGAGCATTCCCTGCAAAAAATGGCAAATTGTTTAAAACAAACTTCTACTAATAAAGACGCCAACAAACTAGAAACGCTTTTGTTTAGTTTGGCTTATGTATAGATCAATTTTCTATTACCAATTAAGTTGTACACAGTAACTTACCAAGTTTCTTATTTTGTAAAAATTACCAAAAAGGGGAAAATTAATCTCGCAGTGTGTAAATATAAGGTGTAGGCGCTTTCCAGAACATCTGGCAACTTTCAAAAATCTTACTAAACAGGACCAGTTGTTTCAGATGTATCAAAAAAAGGGGAAGAGGAATCTATCTTACAATAGGTGATGCTCGGAATAGTTTGAATGAGCTTCACAGGTTCTGGTCCAGTTCCTTTTACTGTTGAGAGTACACTCAGCAGTGAAAACAGCAGCTGCGGCTAGTAATGATGGTGGGTACTTCAGCATGTCATATTCCAGAAGTGACATGTCGATTAAGTAGAATGACAGCATCTCCAACTATATATTCACAAAGACAATATTGATCAAATAGGAAACATATTTTGTTAAAGAGCAGTCATATTATTCACTTTTAATCCAAAACAGAAAACAAAATCATTAAGTAAAAGGAAAAATAGGCTGTCGTATCTGTCACTCCTTATCCAAAATCAATAAACGCAAACAAAAGCAAAGAGCAGGAGCGTAATGAAAGAGTAACAATTAGAAATAACAAAGAAAGCTGAACGTGCGTATACTGAAACGAATAGAACTAACACCAATCCTTCTCGGAAATATTAAAAAGAAACTTTATTTTTGGTGATAAGCTGTCGTATTTATCACAACTTTGCAAGAAAAAACATCATTCCTACTTCGTATTTTAGACAAAAGTTTCATATTTTTGTTAATTAGTAGCAATGTCATTCTTTATACATAATTAATCATTGTAAGAATAGTCAAAGAACTGAGAGAAATAAAATGACATGAAAGGCCATACCTCTTTGTGAGACTCTGCAGCTTTTAGATATCGCTTGATAAAAACATACACAGTTGGGTACGAGAGATTGAATTGAAGTGTATTCACCATTTCTTTTTCCTGTAAACATCAAGTGAAAACACATACAAGTCAGTACCAGAATATAATCTAAATTAAGAAAAGCAGAAAATCTATCAAATCTTGTCTTTTTAGTTATTACCATTATCAGAACTTCATCTCTAGTGTAAGCCTTGTCAGAGATGACAATAAAGTCCTCGACAACAGGCACAGAAATTTCTTCATATTTGCATGCAAGAAGCATTGCTGTCACTCCAACCAGCTGAAGTTTCTTTCTTGCAATAGGCTGACGTTCAAGGTATCGGTCGATAAGATTGACAGTAAGGTATAAAGTCTCTTCCATCAGCTCAAATTTATAATGCACCTGTTTGATTACATTAAGTTATGACATCAGTAATCACTCTCATACTGCATATGGTATAAAAAAGTTTCAAGTATATAAAAATAGTCATGTAATTTACCTCCACCAACCAGTCTATGAGGATGCCTCTCATCCTTTCCGTAATATCAGTTTGTATTGACATGTAGCCAGGCGACACACAGCTTAAGATCTGCAATATCATAGAAATTTTTTGCCCAGTTAGATCAGTGAAATGGGAATTTAAATACTTTCGGACTGTTCTAAATAAGCTTCTGAGAGACCAATATGGTATCTTCATTAATGTTGGAACTCACAAACATAAACACAAGTTAATATAATGTAACTTTTTTGCTCATTCAGATCAGCGAAATAGGAATTTAAATACTTTCTTGACGGTTCAAACCGACAACTTTTTCGTGGTTATTATAGATTTTACAGTAGCTTTAAAAAAGGCCGCGTAATCTCTTTTCATAATTCTTTATATCGATTAGACTACACAAGATTTGTTATTTATAAATTTATTCCAAAAATAGTATAATTTAGATATAAACTATTTTTTGCCCTCTGATACAAAAATAACATATCTGTTGCAATCTTTCGTAATCCAACGGACACTGATATACAACATAAATCTAGTGACAAACAGCAAAATCACATAAATGGTCTGTCCTTGTCTTAACACCAATAGTTACACATTTTATTACCTCTTGCTTACGGTAGTGCGCATAAATCTCATTAATATACTCGACCACACAAAGAGGATCATCCTTATCAGCATCATCAATGTCCACTAGTGGTTCCTCATATACATCTTCCTCCTAAATTACAGATTTGATACATTAGACTTCTAAACAGGCAAAGAACAAGAACATTGGTACAATTAGGAAAGTGATAACCACTACCATTTTGTCGATTTCATCTAACATTGCTTCAGTGTGTTGCACAAACATCGGTGCATTAAAATCTTCAGCATCAATGATACTGCAGTCATCATCATCCTCATCCGGGATTATCTGAATTTTTGGCTTCTTTCCCTATCAAAAAATAAGTATGAGTTTCTTTAATGATAAGTTATACAGAATAGATGGTAAATTTGACCTATTCTTAAATGGGTCGATTTGGCTTATACTTGAAATTGGTAAAATCTTAATAAGCTTTGCTGTAAAACATGTATTCACAGCCCTAATGTATACAGCTCTATCACCTTCTTAACAGATTTAGTTAGATAAGATTATGCGATTATTTTATTACTATAAAATTCAAACAGTGGACAAAAAGTATGGATAGATCAACCCCACCGACCCAGTCCTTGATTGTTATACAACGAAGCTGTTTTACTAACTATAAGAGGAACAATAGGTAAAAGTGCATACCTCAGGTAATGGCAGTGACGGTTTGCTGCCGGTTTGAGCACTCACAGTCCTGCAGAAGCAATAACATTGGCAACTTATCAGTAATTTGGTTCAACGTATTCAAACGAAAACTTCTTATGACACAAATAAGAACAGAACAGATAAACAGAACATGAAAAAAGGCCTGTTACCAACCTTGTAACGGGCCGTCTCGCAACCGGAACAAGGGGTTTTTTTCCAGCGACTGTTTTCTTTCTAAAAATAGAAGAAGACAACAACGACATCAACTTACGTACTAAATATAAACGAGTCGAATTTAATACAAAACCTCATATAGATTATACAAAAACATGAACGAGTCGCTATTTCATACCCTTGTAAATACGGGTACGCTCCTGGCCCATTGGTGATATTCTTATTGATCTCACCGAGAATTCGCCTCTGTCCACTTCCCGCCTTTAGCCCTCCTCCTACTACACCTAAAAAACCATCAAATTCAAAAAGTAAACTCGGGTTTATAATCACTCATACATTATACCAAACACTTAAACTGCACAAATCTTTATTCCACTCACCCTGCGCTTTCGTAACGCGATTCACACCCTGCATATTCTCTTTCAATCCAGCCATCTCACAATCTACAAAACACCAAATACCCAAAAAGAATCAAATTCCAGAATCTAAAAAAAAACAACAACAAAAACCCATAAATCCTCGTAAACGATAACTAATCTTTATAATCAAATAACAACAGTCTGAATCACTTAACTCAAAAAGATTCAATTTTTCATAATCTTCTATAAAATTTCAAGTAACCCATTAATCTTCAAAAACTAAACTTTATAAACAATAAGATCCATCAAATTTCAAGATTAAATATTTCTTAATCTTTTACAAATATTTCAAATAAAAAAACCCAAAAATCTACATAAACAAGAAGTAATCTTTATTATACTCAATAATCATCAGATGACATTGAATAACAACAACCCGTTAATCTTTTTAAAAGACAACAGCAACCCACTAATCAAATTACAATCTTTAATCACTAAACACAAAAAGATTCAGTTTTTAATAATCTTTTTCATAAATCTCAAAAAACCCATGAATCTAATCAAAGTGAAACATTAAATCAAACAGTTAATCTGCAGAATTAACCGATCAAAAAGATTAATCACTAACTAACCTTGAAATCTTAGAAATCAGTAACACATAATCAAACCCTAATATGGATGAAACGAGTATTGAATTGTAAATTGAACCGTTAAGGAGGGTTTGATTGATTTATTTGAAAGGTGGGGTGCGTTGGGGGTTTTATTTATAAAATTTGATTGGATTAAATTCCCAACTTAACTTTTGAAACTAACGGCTACTTTCTCTCAACCGTTGGATCATTCTTTCTTTGATGATGACTCATGTCCTTTTCATAAAACTCCCTTCCTTGTTTTGTATTATTATAATATAATATTGCTTTTCTTTGCAACGGATAATAGGACGTATGCTTTTACCTTTTATTTATTTATTATGGTAAAATAATTGAAAGTTATGGTAAAGGAACTATTTCGGGTATGTTTGACAAAGCTAACTATAAGTGGTAGTTGCAAGTGGTAGCAGTTAACATCATCGTTAGCATCATACGTTTTGGGTGACAATAACGTAGTAGTAAGTGTAAGTTATGCAGTCGGGTATCGCTTAGTAATTAGTCAATTAGGCAGGGATTAATCGAGAATTAATTGGATTGAAACTTTTATATGTAAAATTATTAATTTATAAAATTATATGTTAAACATAAACGAAATGCTTCAAGATACTTTAAAGTTCAAATGATTAAATTAATTTTTTAAAAACCAATTCCGAATTCAATAAGTGTCATAACCATTCAACTAAAATAAGAAAAACGAGCATATCTTCACATTTTGTGTTAAATCACTGCTCGAAGTGTGTTTGAATGATTGTGTCGACTTATTTTATCAAAAAAAAAAACGAAGAAAACCTCAATTTTAATTTGGAAAAGTGTTGACCCGCATTTATCAATTTGGCTTATTCAACCGATTTTTGTCCGATTGCCCGATATTTGGCTTATTTTTGTCTGATTAATCTTATGTTCACCAATTTTGACCAATCCAATTAACAAGACCAACTAGGCTAAAATTGAGCGGTTAGCCTCATACCACTTAGCCTCATACTTGACAAGTTTACATTGTACGGCCTTAATCACAGCACGACCAGACACAAAATCAACCATACCAGTTTGCGTCAAGTGCGATGACCCTGTCACATCGACACATACATCAAGCCCTCCGTCCCACGAGTAGTATTCGCCCAAGTGTGTGAAACTTATGAAGTTGTGTTTACATATGGTATGTAAATCGGTATTAAGAGATGGGTTGGAATGGTTTTGTTGTTTGGTTTACCGTGTTGAACGGTAAGAACCCGATGAGAATGATTGAGATCAAAAAGCTTGGGTAACACTTAAACAAAGACCATTTGAGACTGCGTGTGAGATAGTATTTACCCAAGTATGTGAAACTTATGAAGTTGTGTGTGAGGCCTTTTATTTACAAAGAGGCGAGTAGCGTTTAGAGATAAACCCTTTGGGGATGATCGACGGCTACGAGAGAGCTAGGTATCGATCATCTGGAGAGCAGACAAGGGAGACAGGTGGACCCTCTTCCTTGGCTCGTACAAAGTAGTGTTTATCGTGCATCCCCACTATATGATGTCAGATGATACATCTTAACCGTTAGTAAAATTTGGGGAGCAATAGTATTATTCGTTCAGCATAGCTTGATAAGTTCCGCAGGCCCAACGTGGACAGGGATTATAGTCGGGCCACTATCAAGTGTTTATTGATGGTCCTTGATAATAGGCTTGATTCGTGCGTATATTTAGTGGGCTTGGACCACTAATATTGATACGCTATCAAGTTCCCCCATTATAGTATTATATCATCTGCTAATGATATGATATTGGACCATTTAACTTAGTCCCCCTAGTCTGTGTTGCGCTATCAGGGTTCTTTCTAAGGTTTAATTTTCTGAGGCTTATGTCACATTTGTTTTTTGTAATGATGACAGGGTGCACGCAATTTTCCTTGGTCAAGGTTTAATCGGTGTTGGGAAAGATGAGTATTTAATGTTTGCATCAAAAGTGTAGGAAAATCCCTTTTGGGGATAATTCGCTATCTTTGGGATTTGATGCCTTGCTATTGTCTTTTCGACTATAGGCAGCGTCAACATAACATTTATCTAACGGTGTGTTTGACCTGTCCCTTCGACTATACATGACGGTATGTTGACATCATCTGTACTCGTCTTTGCAGGGTGAGCTTCACGCGACCCATCAAATGTGCTTTAACCCAATATGCTTTTGCCTAGTGCGATCTGTTGATTCGTTTTCTTTGCATATAAATAGGACTACAAAAGTGGAGAAGTTACAACTTGAAGCGAATAAACTTCTTTTCCTCTTTCTTTTTTCCAGATCTCTTCCCAAACCCTAATTATGCAGGTTTTACTGACCAAGTTTTAATATTTATAATTACTCGTTATACCTATGGTCTACCTTAATGCACTAACGGGCAGTGTACCCGGTCGTGTGTAGTGTAGTAATCGGTAAAACCGAAGTCGTCCCAAGAGCTATGTGTGCGGATTTAAACTAAGTCTAAGTGTCACAGATTTTAATATGATTTTGATATAATTAACTACTAAAGCAAATAAAGGCGAAATATGTGATCAATAGAGGAGAGGGGTGCTAACCTAGTTAATCATCCTAATTAGTAGTGTTTACGTCTAATTACTTCCAATTACTTCAGGTGGGGTCAAAGTCGCTAGGACAACATTTGGTCAGTTCGTCCTAACCTATCAGCAAAGGGTCCCACTGGAGAAATCAGGTGCCCCGTCATAAGTCAAGTTGTTTCTGGTTCCCTAAGCCAAGTCATTAAGTACCGCTACATGCTAGATTCATAACAGAGAGTGCCGGGGCGCTAGAATCTTAAACACTCACCCCCTCCTTCTTAAGTTCATCCAAACGGTAGGTGATCAGTTGGTCAAATCGCACAAGTAGAAAGGGTCGTCAGTTGGTCATATCTTACCCTTCCCGTCTCAGTCTACTTACTTAGGTTCATTTAGTCATATCTCCTAAGTAACTAGCTTCTACCGCCATTCAAAACTACCGAACAAGGGTAGCTACCAACAAACTATGCATGCATACACTTAGAAATAATTATACGTAAGCAATGTAAACGCAAACAAAACAATTAAGGAATCATAACTAGGCCAGCACCTAGAGGTGATTAGCCGCTCATATTAACTATAACAATCGATTCAATGTTTAATGTTACGAAATACATGAATTGAAAGTAAAGAAAATTAAAAAAGGTAATGCTTATCGTAGGGGAGTGATTTCTCCCTGGGAGATAGCTCCGAATGCTCCTCTAGATCTGCCTTCGACTTCTTCTCACGTTCTCTGAATGTTGTGTGTGAAATGGATACTTTGAAATGCTGGAAATCGTGGGGTATTTATAGGCCAGATCTGGTTACGGCGTAACTAATTATAAGAGTTACGCCGTAACATACAATTCTTCGTATTTTGCACTAATAATGCTGGTTACGGCGTAACTATGGAAGGAGTTACGTCGTATCTTCAATAATTCTTGGTTACGCCGTATTTGATGCGAGGGTTACGGCGTAGCTTGCAGCGGCGCGGAACCTCATTTGACCTAATATGGTTACGTCGTAATCTTTGGGATAGTTATGCCGTAATCTTCTGTTAAGTTGGTTTTCTGAGCCACGCTTTAGTTACGGCGTAATGTGAGAGTGAAGTTACGCCGTAACTTCTTCAAAATGAGCATACTATGATATCTCTTCAATAAACTCTCCAAATCCGCGTCTCTTTAGCTCCAATGCTCGTAATTTGCATGAAAGTGAAATATAATGGAAAACAAGCGTAAATCCATATAAATGATATAAATTACAAGTATTATCGGGGGAAATTGACACTTAATATTCAAGATAATTTGATGTTAACAAATATCCCCCCACTTGAACTCTACTTGCCCTCAAGTAGACCTTATTAGATAGATTCCTAAAAAGATATCTCCCATTACCTGGAAAATATAAGTTTACAAATCCCTTATGCTAGAATAAAACAAAGCCGAATACCTCACGAAATGGGAACGAAACACTCAAATCTCTCAACTATTCTAAGTGTCAATTTTGGGGTGATCACTCAATTGCACAGTCATAGCATGTATTCTATCATAAGCTTGGCGGTTACACAAATCTCCACCACTAGATTTAAGGGCTAAACAATTCTCGAAGGCAATATGGGTAGACACGACAAAGGTTAAGGGTGACTCGTCATTACTAACATGTCACGGCGAAGTGGACAAACCCAATGGTACATGACCAAATCTATATATGGCCAAGACACTAAAGATTGCTCGCTGCATCACCTAGACACGCTTCATGACTAAAGGGTAGGATAAGACATGAGATATATAAATGGTGTAAAATAAAAATCAAGCAAATAGTCTAAATCTATAACCAAGTCATCACCACTTACCGTCCGCCCAAAGTTCAAGTTTCGAAGTTAAGAAACCGGATCATGATATACTAGGTAGATGTGTCATTAGAGGACGTCATGATGGGCGCCCTACCTTTTCTCCAACTGTTGGCGCATTTACCAACTCCAATCTTCAAATGTGACTGAGGTGGCCTCCTCGATACTAAATCTATATTAAGCTCATAACATAGTGCTTATAACATCGCACTTTACAATCAATTGAATAACAAATACATAATTTTTTTTTTTCGAATCACATTTTTTTTAACATAACCATAACAAATAAACATAACATCCTCCCACTTGAGATGAACAATGGGAATTAGGGGGGTCTTCACTGATCTTTAAGAATATGTCGTCGACGAAAGCATGATTCCCGAACCTTTCCACTTGAACCTTGAACTTAGGCAAATGATGCCTTCCCAATCATAAATAAAGACTACAGGTTAGGCTAAGGTGTATAGGTGTAACGAAACAATAAATTGGATTAACAAAACGAATGGAATGGCTCAGATGGGTGTATCTAGGGGTATCTTGCACTAAAGGTGAGTGCAACAAAAGGGTTTCACATGGGGGTCGAGAAGTCGATGTGACTAATCGATAGACACACAATGTTAGGCTATTTGGGTGACAATCCTATAATACTGCCTTCTTAAACTGAAAAGTCCAAATACATCGAGCTAACTCAACATACCTCGTCTATGGTCTCGAAAAGATGTAAAGGCCAAGTTCTAAAGTTTACAAGCTACCGGCACACTCATAATCTGGTGGATTTGGGGTAAAAATTTGGAAACGGATAAGGCTAATCTCACCATATAATATCAAGGGTTATATGTGCTCGGCTAAGGTCTGATGTAGTTAGGTTAAGAAAAACATGTCAAAATTTAAAAAATAGCATAATTTTTCAAAATAAACTAGAAAATCGAGGGCAAAATAAAGTTCAAGAGACAATTCTACTCCCGTCCCCCCACTTGAATTGTACAAAGTCTCTTTTGTACTAAGCGTTAAATAAAGGTGAAGAGAAAAGTAGAATTAGAGCGAGAACTTCCTTGAAATTTGCTCCAAAAAAAAAAGAAGGCCCACCAAAGAGAGTCGTGCCTTCGCGTAAGCATCTATGAGCAAACTTCAATCCCTGAAATCACACTACCGACAAGCATAATTCTAAAAAGAAAAATGAAAAATGACAAATAAACCTAACTCACTTTCGTAGGAATCACGGTTGCATTTAGCATATGCAACAAGCCTTTTAGACCACTTGGTGTCCCAAGTGGACAAGTGAAGTCTCGAGAGGGCTTACAGGGAACATACCCACAAAGTTCATTTAAAAAACTAATACAAGGTTATTGTGTTTAAAATGAAAGAAGTAATGCAGAGGATAGTTACGTCGTAACTCCAGAAGGAGTTACGCCGTAACTAGGCAAAACCTGGCATTTGCTGCAAAAGTGTAGCTACGGCGTAACCACTTAATGGGATTATGCCGTAATTGGTAATGCTTCTGAAGTTCTGCTGCAAAAGGGCCTGTTACGGCATAATCATGAGAATGAGTTACGCCGTAACTCTGGTAGGATCAGCATGCTGCAACAACAACTTTTCTTCGTTTCCTGCAAAAATGGTTAAAAACACAAAACCCAACAGAAATGGA
Source organism: Chrysanthemum seticuspe (assembly GCA_019973895.1). Taxonomy (NCBI): domain Eukaryota; kingdom Viridiplantae; phylum Streptophyta; class Magnoliopsida; order Asterales; family Asteraceae; genus Chrysanthemum; species Chrysanthemum seticuspe. The sequence continues at coordinate 20,819,790 of BPTQ01000002.1, forward strand.
AATAAAACAAAAGAAAGGGATAATTCGGGTTGTCTCCCGAAAGAGCACTTTTCTTTATTTACGAGTCTTTGATAAGGATTTAAAAGGTACCTTTTTGAGGGGTCATTTAAGCCCTTAATTGATCACTTTTGTATCTGTTATTACTTAATTTCGTTCCTTTTCAGTTTGTAGGTCTCTTGAAGGCAAATTGCTGGAATGACACTTATTCGGACGAAAAGGCGCGAATATACGAAAAAATGGCCAAAGTCAAGAATCGAGACACTCAAGCTGCTGAATTAAAAGGGGACGGCGTCACTGCTTAACTGCGACGCCGTCGCGACACATCTTGTGATGACTCAGAGAGCAAATTGGTATTTTTCAAGTGACGACATCAGGTTTAAAAGAGTAGGGCGTCGCAGCTCAGACGGCCTAGATTTGGATCCAGACGGCGTCAGAGACTGAAGGCGGCGACATCACGGGCATAAGGTGACGCCGTCACAGATTTGACGTGGCCAAGACGAAACCCTAATGGCGGCGACCCGACGGCGTCACAATTAAAGAGTGACGCCGTTGCAGTTTGTAACACTATATATAGAATCCGAATTTTTCAGTTTTAGGGAGGTAGTTTTGTGGAGTAAAAACCTAAACCGAACCAAGGCTGTCTTGTACAATATTTTAGGGTTCCATACCCTATTTTACATCAAGATAAGTGTTTTACTTCATTGATTCAATTATGTCTTCAATTGATTGTGTGTATGCTTGCATGTTCTCCATGTCCGGCTAATTTACTTGTGTGTTTGCTTAGGTAATATGAAACCTAGTTATTGAATATTGATTGGTTGTCTCTTATCTTAATTGTGATTGACCTAGTATTGCGATAGGTTATTGGTTGTGCTATTAATGCTTGATTAATCTTTGTTGAACCTTAGTTTATAATCACCTAGAGTTATTGTAGGCTAAACATCCAAAGAATACCTTAGTGTTAAGTTTATGAGTCCTAGAGATTTTGTAGTCATTAACCTTTGGTAGCTTCAAAGAGTTAGGGATAAACGCATACCCTACGACCTTAGAAACACAACGCTTTAAGAATAAGGACGTGACAATTCAACCATCAATAGGAGATAACTAGGGAGTAATAAAATCTAAATAAAGACATTTTTAATCATCATACGAGCACACAACAATAGACATAGACTACCCTTAGCTTAGTTAATTAGAATAGATAAGTAGAGTAATCGGTAGAAATACCAACCCCCAAATACAAACCCCGAGATTCGTACCTTTCCATTTTCTAAAAAAAAAGATAAAAAAAATAATCTTCGTCAACCCCAACCTTAGCGTAGTAACTTCTTACTAGCATTCCTATTCCCCTAGAGAACGATATCAATTCCCGAGGCTTACCCTAATACTACACTACAATGATTAGGTTCACTGCCTAGGGTGTTGAAAAACTTGCTCGACGAAAAGGAAGTTCCTTTGACCCTGAACGCGCTGCGTAAGCGTATCAGTCTTTAAGTTAGAGTTAGAGCCTTGGGGCCTTATGGTGGCCTTTGGACTTGGCCAACTTCCTCCATGTCCTTCATCAAGTTATGTCTGACCCAAGAGACGTTGGTAGCAGTGCGGAGGTATTCTTTAGTCCCTATCTTCCGAACTTTGCAAAATTTTTCGTCCGGCCCCAAATGATACCTAGTGAATTCATATTTTTCGGAAACAATCGGTGGTGGTTTTTTATATTGAATGCCAAGAAGCTTGCACCTCCTTTGCTCATACTCTTCATCTTCTAGGTCAGTTATCTTTGCTTTACATCGTGGTTCCTGGTGATCCATGATTCCTTTTATGTCATAATCTTTGGAATTGGTTTCAACTGAATTATCAATATGCTTATACTTGCAATCTTCTCTTTTGTCCTCTTTGTCATCATTTGTTGAGTTACCCGTATCTTAAGGAGTCTCTTTATCTGGATTATCTTCGTTCATGCAGTCCTTCCAAATTTTATTTTTAGTGGAAGTATCCACTTTTCCATATTTTATTTTGATCCAATCGTTAAATCTTAACCTATCTGACCATTGTACCTCAGTTCTTCTATTATCAGTTGTTGAATTCCATAGAATTTCGTTAACTCCTACCCTAGCTGCACTACTTCCTCCATTACAGTTGTCATCGTAAGGATTGCAGGAGGCTCAAGAATCCCCATCAATGGTTCTTATTATTTCACACCAATGCTTTCGATCAATGAGCCCATGATCCGTGGTTGAATTATTTGTTGTTTCATGATTATTATCAGGGGTTTCATCGTGGCTAAGATTAGTCTAGATTTTTCTTTTATCATCATTGCCAACTTCCCCATACATGATTCGCACCCAAGCTTCGAATGTTATTTCTTTGTCATTAGTTGAGGACCATAAGTACTTGTTGTTTTTTACTCTTTCTTTGTCATGACCACTGTCACAGAAGTCCACATAAGGGTTACATGAAGCCTAAAGATCATATCCTTTATCGTTGTCAATAGGGATAGCCTTGCACCAATGGTATTTTAGTTTGGGAAAGTACTTGTAATCAACTTTCTGAACTTCGTGCCACACGTCTTCAGACTCATTTTCCTTTGTTTTCGAGGCGTGGCCGCGATGTATTTTTCCATTGTCGTATTCTTTGACTTTCCTTCCCTGCATATTACGATCATTAGTAGTACAGTGCTTGTGTGTGATGGTGGTAGGAGTAGTTTTGTTTTTTCCTTTCTTGATAACACAAATAGTTTCGACAGGGTGACATTTTCCAACGTCATCCATATTCAGGGTAAGTTTTCTATCGTTGATTTTTAATGTAATGATTTTTTTGAAAACATTAATCTTTGCACGTGCAGTGGCCAGAAAGGGTCTGCCCAAAATTAATGGAATGTCGAGATCTTCTTCCATGTCTAAAATAACAAAGTCGACAGAAAGAGTAAAATTATTGATTTTGATGAGCATATTCTCAACTACCCCTATGGGTATGCTTACCGTTCTATCAACCATTTCAATAGTCATGCAAAGGGGTTTGATAAGACCAAGGTTTAATCTTTTACACATGGAAAATGGCATGATACTAATGCTAGCCCCTGGGTCAGCTAAGGGATTGATATTATGTAAATTGTTAATAGAACAATGGAGAATGAAACTTCCTGGGTCTTTTTCCTTAAGAGGGATTTGATTCAGGATAACTACAGAGTATTTGGCATTTAACTTTACTTCATTCTCTGTAACAGCTTCTATTTCCGTATGTTGTTCTTCCTTCAAAAAGCTCGTTTTGTCACATTTTATGATAGCTTGTTTTTGGAATCCGAAAAGCTCTTCTTCATCGTACCTGAAAGGGGTATAGAGAGGTTTTCCGTTGCTGGAAAATATTGCTTTACAAAAACTATCATCACATGAACTGTCTTGATTAATTTCATTTCCCTTTATCCCGAGTTCCTTTTCGTTGTCTTCTAGATCCTCATGATGAGCTAGGAGGGTGGCTCTTGTTTCTTGAAATTTTCTTAACACTGCGTCCCTGCTGGCCTGTCGCTTATTATCTTCTTCCAGATACTTATTTATTGATCCCTCGAGTGACGAATTTTTTGTTTTGAAAGAATTCTGATCATAACCTTGATGGAAGGGTTTTCCCTCTCCATACATAACCTTTTCGATTTGGGGGCTTATATTTTTCATAGGGCAATCTCTGGTCAAGTTCCCTCCTCCACCTGTATAGCATCCTACTCGAATAGCATGCACATTTTCCTGGAGCTTCTTCATATCTCTTCCAAGGTTTTCCAATTTGCTTGTGATGGCAGCAATGCCTACGGTACATCTGTCCAGGCTTTGGCTGCTTCCTCCATCGTGCCATTTTTTAGAGTGATCGGCAAGTTTTTGAATGGCTTCAATGGCGAGAGCAGGAGTCATACCCGGAATTAGTCCTTGGTAGTCCAGCATTTGTCTTGTAGTTACATTGATTCCTTTGTAAAAGATGTTGACTTTTTGCTGGTTGTTTAGATCATGCGTAGGACATTTGTAGAGGAGATCATTTTATCTTTCCCAGGCTTGATACAATGTCTCACTGTCGTCTTGTTTAAAATTGTGTATGTCCACGAGTTGTCTTGATACTTTAGATGCTGGACAATATCGTTGAATGAAGTATCTTTTAAGGAGAGCCCACGTATCAATTGTTCCAGCTGGTAATCTATTAACCCATCTTTTAGCGGCTCCCATGAGAGTGATAGGAAAAATTCTGAGCACAACTGCATCATTTGAAACTCCTGGCGTATTGAACAGGCTGGTGATATATTCAACATTTTCGTTGTGTTCGTAAGCATCTTCCGAGGTATTTTTAGAAAAAGGACTTGCTCTTAATTCCCTCATGAATTGAGGTTTTATCTCGAAATCAATATTAGCTCCAATTGCCGGTCTTACGAGCCCTGGCCCTTGTTCTTCTCTTGTCAACGCAAAATATTCCTCAAGAGTGAGGTCATCAATGTTAACAGCTTCCATGGTACCTGAAACTTGAAAATAGATTGTGAGAATTTGAGAAATTTTTAAAACAAAAATGTAAGACTTAATAGAAATCCTAATATAACTCCCCGGCAGTGGCGCCAAAAACTAGATGCAGGTTTTACTGACCAGGTTTTAATATTTATAATTACTCGTTATACCTATGGTTTACCCTAATGCACTAACGGGCAGTGTACCCGATCGTGTATAGTGTAGTAATCGGTAAAACCGAGGTCGTCCCAAGAGCTATGTGTGCAGATTTAAACTAAGTCTAGGTGTCACAGATTTTAATATGATTTTGATATAATTAACTACTAAAGCAAATAAAGGCGAAAGATGTGATCAATAGAGAAGAAGGGTGCTAACCTAGTTAATCATCCTAATTAGTAGTGTTTACGTCTAATTACTTCCAATTACTTCAGGTGGGGTCAAAGTCGCTAGGACAACATTTGGTCAGTTCGTCCTAACCTATCAGCAAAGGGTCCCACTGGAGAAATCACGTGCCCCATCATAAGTCCAGTTGTTCCTGGTCCCCTAAGCCAAGTAAGTAAGTACCGCTAGTCCGCTACATTCTAGATTCATAACAGTGAGTGCCCGGGCGCTAGCATCTTAAACACTCACCCCCTACTTCTTAAGTTCATCCAAAAGGTAGGTGATCAGTTGGTCAAATCGCGCAAGTAGAAAGGGTCGTCAGTTGGTCATATTTTACCCTTCCCGTCTCAGTCTACTTACTTAGGGTCTGTTGGTCATATCTCCTAAGTAACTAGCCTCTACCGCCATTCAAAACTACCGAAACAAGGGTAGCTACCAACAAACTATGCATGCATACACTTAGAAATAATTATACGTAAGAAATGTAAACGCAAACAAAACAATTAAGAAATCATAACTAGGCCAGCACCTAAAGGTGCTTAGCCGCTCATATTAACTATAACAATCGATTCAATGTTTAATGTTACGAAATACATAAATTGAAAGTAAAGAAAAGATAAAAAGCTAATGCTTATCGTAGGGGAGTGATTTCTTCCTTGGAGATAGCTCCGTATGCTCCTTTAAATCTGCCTTCGACTTCTTCTCACGTTCTCTGAATGTTGTGTATGAAATGGATACTTTGAAATGCTGGAAATCGTGGGATATTTATAGGCCAGATCTGGTTACGGCGTAACTAATTATAAGAATTACGCCGTAACATACAATTCTTCGTATTTTGCACTAATAATGCTGGTTACGGCGTAACTATGGAAGGAGTTACATCGCATCTTCAATAATTCTTGGTTACGCCAAAATTGATGTGAGGGTTACGGCGTAGCTTGCAGTGGCGCGGAACCTCATTTGACCTAATATGGTTACGTCGTAATCTTTGGGATAGTTACGTCGTAATCTTCTGTTAAGTTGGTTTTCTGAGCCACGCTTTACTTATGGAATAATGTGAGAGTGGAGTTACGCCGTAACTTCTTCAAAATGAGCATACGGTCATATATCTTCAATAAGCTCTCCAAATCCGCGTCTCTTTAGCTCCAATGCTCGTAATTTACCTGAAAGTGAAATATAATGGAAAACAAGCGTAAATCCATATAAATGATATAAATTACAAGCATTATCGGGGAAAATTGACACTTAATATTAAGGATAATTTGATGTTATTACCTAAAAACTTCCTTCAAAGAAATTTTTTTGTAGGTTTTTCTTGAACTTTATGAAGGCTAGTTGTCATTCTTTGCATAAGAAGAAATGTTCCTTAGGTTTGTTTTCGGTGTAACTGAAGGATGGGTGTTAGTCGAGGTGATGGTGAAGACATTACTGTTTTTCTCGCATCGCTTACCCGTGTGCGGAGGTTAGATGTGGATATGTTAACTCCTTTTCCATTATTGTTTGGCATTGTTATTCCTTGGGTTCTTGTTGACCGTGGTGAAATTTTCCAAGTGAATCTTGCATTTGACTTGTTCCATTTTTCCAAAGTACAATCAGGGTTAATTTGGTCGTCTTGACGAGAAACTTTAATGTTACACCATATACTGTTTGAGTGGCCCAGAGCATGTCCCGGATAGGGTTGTAATTGTGCCTTATCTGGTGGCCAATACTTTATTCCCATAGAAAGCTTCATCCTGTTAGGATTTAGTAAATCCAGTTATTAAAGTATCGGTCACCTCAATTATATGTAATCGTTAGAAAGCTCGTAGTCGTAGTTGTTTTATGTTAGATAGTATTTAGTTAAGTAACATCGTGGAGGACGGACGGGTCTTTACCCACTGTATGCCTGATCCACAGCCCGTAGGTGGCGTTTATGTAAGAAACTATAAATACCCTCTACCTCCCAAGGTAGAGGGTTGGAGCTCATAATAATACTTTTACTTTCTCTCACTAAGTTCTCAAACCTCTAACTCTTTCTCTCTCTAAAACCTCAAGTTATACGCCTATTTGTAATCATGATTTGATGTGTTTGTAAAATCCAATATGTTACAAATGGTATCAGAGCCATGGTTTGATCATCTCTCTTACATGTTCTTGGATTTCTAGTGGTTTTATATGGTTTTTGGGTTTGAAAAAGTTTAGTGGTATTTGCATCATTTGGACCATTTCTTGTGTTAAAGTTTGGATTTTGATTGTACTTCTGTGTTTAGGATCATCATAAGTTTCTAGGTTTTGATTTGGAAGGCTTGAATCATTGTGGTTGGACTGTTTTTGGATTTAAAAGAGGCGTTTTAGTAAAGTTTAAAAGAAGCGATTTGAGTCTCGGTAAAGTATTTCAAGTGTGCGATTTGTCCGTGTTTGGAAGCGATTTGTGTCGGTTACAAATCACTTATTTAAGCGATTTGTCCGGGTAGTGGTTGTACTTGTGCGATTTATTCGGAGTAGCGATTTGTCACTTTTCAGCGATTTGCTTATTTAAGCGGGTTGTCACTTTAAGCGACTTGTGTTGTTTAAGCGATTTGTCATTTCTTCAGCGACTTGCTTATTGAAGCGAGTTGTAAGTTTAAGCGACTTGTCTTGGTTATGCGATTTGTCTTGGTTAAGCGACTTGTCCTGGTTTAAGCGATTTGTATTGGTATGCGACTTTCTTATTGAAGCGAATTGACTGTTGAAGCGATTAGTTGATGCGACTTGTAACCTTTGAGCGATTTGTGGTCTGTGCGATTTGTCTTGTTGAGAGATTTGTCTCTTGTGACTTAGTCCTTTTCTTCTTGATTACATTCTACGGTTTTCTCTTGATTTAGTAAAATCCCGTGAAAGAATCTATTTCCTGGTTTAATCCAAGAGTTTTAAAATCCCGTGAAATCTGTAATCATGTCTACCAACATACCTACAATCATCTCTTCTGTTGCTGAGGACGTTCAAGCAGCTGGATCAGATACTCGTCCACCTATGCTTGACAGAACTGACTATGACTCATGGGTTCAACGAATTAGGTTGTACTGTTTGGGAAAAGAAAATGGAGTCAACATTCTCAAGTCAATTGATGAAGGACCGTATCAAGTTGAGACAACCAGAGACATACTCGATACTGCTGCTGATGGCACGGTGATATTAGGACTGGACAGACCTAAAATGTATGATGAACTGACTGATAAGGAGAAGAAGAGATACGATGCAGACATCAGGGCTTCTAACATCATACTTCAGGGATTACCTAAGGACATTTACAAGCTGATCAATCACAACACTGAAGCTAAGGCAGTTTGGGACAATGTCAAGATGCTTCTCTCCGGTACTGAATTAACCAATGAAGACAGAGAATCACAACTGTATGATGAATTTGAGCACTTTAAGATGAAACCAGAAGAAAGTGTCTATGAATATTACGTGAGATTCCACAAGCTTGTAAATGACATGAGGAACATCAAAATGACCATGCCAAATATTCAGCTGAACTCAAAGTTTGTGAACAACATGAATCCCGAATGGCACAAATTTGTCACCTCTGTGAAGCTAACCAAAGGATTAAAGAACACTGATGAGTGTGTAAATACTCATCATTTTTGGTCAAATCTGAACTTCAAAACGTTTAAAAATGCTCAGAAATGCATCAAAATACTGAAAATATTCCAAAATTGCATTTTATATGTTTCAGATGCAAAATGTTCAAAATCAGATGAAAAATGAGCTAAGTTTGCATAATTGGCAGTTTCAGTCCCCCAAGTTTCAAAAATTGTCAGAAATAGTCCCTGAGCACATAATTTCAAAAGAAAAATCACCAAAGGTCCTTTTAAAATCATAAGTTGTCAAAATTAGTCCTTTGGTGAAAAATATCAAAAGTTTTGAGAAATTACAAGTTTGGTCCTCCAAGTTTAAAAATTGGCAAAAATGGTCCCTGGAAATTGGAAAATGTCAAGTTTGGTCCTTGTACAATTGAAACTTGTCACTTTTTGTCCCTTGGAACAACTTTGATAAAATGGCAGTTTTGGTCCTTGTAGTTTCAGAAATTACAAACAAGTCCTTGTATTATTACCTTTGGCCTTGTCAAAACGCAAATGACCCCCTGCCATATATACTTTGTGACCCCTGCCAAGCCTTTGGACCCTTCACTTTTGACCCCCCTTGCAATATTAAACACCGGTCAAACTCTTTGGTCAAATAATCCAAACGCGCCAAAACCTTTCTTCACCAACTCACCTCTGCAACACACTTCCACCCATCCCCCCTCCTCAACTTCACATATCCATGTCCCCCCACCTTCAACTACCTTCCAAGAAGCATTAAATGCACCTCTTGCCCCTTCACTCAACCCACAGCTGGATAAAAGCAATTTGGCGCCAAAACCAATCAAACGGCCAAAAATGGCTCAGCTAATCCAAAGGTCCATATTTTTGATGGGATATGTTCAGAAGAGAGAGAGAAGACAAATGGAGTATAAAAGGAAGCAAGAAGAAGCAAGATAGGGAGTCTACTAGTTTTTATTTTTTCATCAATGTCGTTTTTAGAGTAAATGTTTTAGTTCAGTTTCAAATCTGTTATTTTTTGTTTTATTGTATCAACTTCAAGTAATGTTATCAGTTTAATCTAATTTTAAGCTTCAATTCCAAGTTGTGTTCATTTCTCATATTTCATGTTAACTGTTGCAAATTTGATTTTCAAACTCTTATGCTCAAATCTTTAGCAGCTTATTTTTAAGCTCATATAAGCTTATATAAGCTTCTCATAGCTTTTTGTAAGCTTGTATTCAAGTTTTAAGCAACTTTGGTTCTTGGTCAAAGAAAGTCAAATTGGGGCAAAAATGATGCAGAAATGGATATGGGTTGATTCAGAAATGGATTTGGGTTAGTTCAGAGCTATTGGGTTGGATAATATAGGATAGAGTTCATTGGTTCATTGTTTCAAGCCATTGTGGCTAAGGACCATGTGTAAGTTATTTTCAAGTTCTATTGCATAATCTGTAGTTGCAGTCCTAAATAGTTTTAATCTGTTCATTAAGTTGTATTTAGAGTATTTAAATTCAGTTTAAGTGTTTGCATTAACTAGTTTAGAGTTTAGCTTAATTAAAACTGCAAATCAGTGTATAAAGTGGTGTTTGGATCAGCTTGTTACACTGTGTTTAAGGCTTGTTCAGTGATTGGAACTTGTTGTGCTAGGCTTATGTAGCTTCATTTGATTCATTCAAGTCATAATATTGCACCTGCTAACCATAATAGTCAAAATCAGCAATCAACTGCCTTATTTGCTTCACTGTTGAGATTTTGCAAAACCAAAATCTTGATTTGTGCTAAGATATCATAGATAAAGTTTGCAGAAGTGTCATTTCATCATATAACATCAAGATCAGTCCTCAAATTGATTGCAAAATTCATAAAAGTCAACTTTTCAAAAACTGCTCAAAAGTCAAATTTGCAAATTCCAGTTTTTCAACCAAATGGAGTGATTTTTCTTGGATTCATTGCTGAGCCAAATTAAGTGAAACTTGTTGTTTTAAAAACTTCAGCTGGTCTAATTCCTTATTACCATTTTTATAGATTTTTACAAATTTTTTATAAGCTGCAAAACTGCTTATCTATATGGGCTTATTTGCCCTGTGCAACTGACTCAGTTAACACTGAGTCTGCACAGGGACTTGCAGGGCTTGGGAAAAGCTCATAAGAGCTTGTGAGCATCTGATCTTTGGTTTATAAGTAGGTACCCAGGTCTATTGTAGGATCCAACTCTTGTTTTGGAATCTCAGCTTATTTGGTTGCTTATTCTTGGGCTGCAAGTAGAAGCCTCAAACTGATTTTTGGTACTTAACTCAAAATCATCAAATCTGTTGAAGTTGCAATCCAGAGGTTAAGGCTTGTTGTTTCTTGTTGCATTTTCGTAATTTTAGCATTTTATAGCTTCTGTATCAAGTTGGTAGCTTATTGTGTCTTTTGGCTTATTAAAAGTGCTTATTTATAAGCATTTGAGATTGCAGTTTCATTTTCTTGTACACAAGCTACTGTTTTTCTATTTTTCCTAGTTTCATAATATTATTTTAGGCGTTTCTTGAATTTTTCAGATTTTTCCAAGTCAGGTTGCTATTTTTCCCTATTTTAATTAGTTTTTTAGCACTTTTTAATTAGCATTTAATACAAATAATTAAGAAAAGTTTCAAAAAAATAATTTTTCAATTTTCTTAAGTTAAGATAAATATAAAAAGCCAAAAAAATATTTTTCCAGATTTTTCTTAGTTAAATTTGTATTTTTAAGCAATTTAATTAGTTTTTAATAGTTTTTTAATTCATAGAAAATAGAAAAATAATCAGAAAAATACAAAAAATAGTTTTGAAAATTCTCTTTTGTTATTTTAGATTTTTCCAAGTCATAATTTTATTTTTCTAGCTTTATTTCATATTTTCTTGTATTTTAGGTTATTATTTAATAAGTAAAAATAGTTTTTAATTAATAATAATTAATTAAATAGTTATAAAAATAATTTTCTTTTTCTAAAAATTTTCTTTTATCATTAGGTTTGTAAAAATTTCATTTTCATATTTTTAGGGTTAATACTGCTTCAGTTTCATATTTTCATTTGTACGTTACGTAGTTTTAAATTCAAGTTTTATAAAAACATAAAATCAAAAACATCATTTTGCAAATAGTGATAGCGTTTATTTAATATTTTTTATCTTTTTAAATCTCTTTAATTTGCATTTAAGCCTCTGTTATTTATTAACTCTTTCTGTAGTTATAATAATTCAAATCCCTCTTTTCCGTTCAAATCTCTCGATCACTATTCGTTTGGTGATTCTTCGCATAGCTCGCTGGGACATAACGACCCGGGGAAACACTATACTCTCCTGATCTTCATTGCATTTGTTTCTGAACCGTTTGAAGTTTCTTACGGTCGGCCATTCACAAGTGGCCGGCTTGTGTGAGAAAACTTGACGGTTTGGCACAGATCAAATTTTTGGCGCCGCTGCCGGGGAGCTGTGCTGATTATCTTCCGTTTAGCAGATTAGTAGTTTGAATATTCACTCTTTGTTCATACCATCCATCTATATATATATATATATCCATATTTTCTTATAAAAAATCCAAAAACATCTCAAAACATATAAAATACAAAAATATTTTTCTTTTGTTATGTATAACCATAAAACTCAAAAATAATCTTCTTTCCCCATTTTCATAATTCCCTTCCTTGGCTCTGAGATCCCTTAGAGTTAACTCTAGTGCATGCGCACTCGTTCTTCTAGATCATTGAGTCCTTTGCGTGATCTAGCAGAAATTCCTAGAAGACGTTCTCGTAGGCGTGCTGCCCAAATAGTCAAACCCGAGATTCGTACTATTTCAAACAACAATATGGCAGACGAACGTACTATGGCGGAAATGCTCCAGGCACCCACCGAGGGTTATGGAGATGCCATCGTTTTACCAGTAATCAATTCTGATCACTTCGAATTGAAGACACATTTGATCACACTTGTGTCTACGAATCAATTCCACGAGTTTGATCGAGAAGACCCGTATGCACACATCCGTTGGTTTAACAAGTTAACTTCAACTATCAATTTCAAGGATGTGCCACAAAAAGTAATCAAGTTGATGCTTTTTCCATTCTCACTTGAGGGGACAGCCTGGATTTGGCTGGAAAAAGAACCCCCTCGATCTATCGAAACTTGGGAGGATCTTGTTCAAAAGTTTGTCAATTATTTCTTTCCTCCATCAAAGACGACTAATCTTAAAAATGAAATTTCTGGATTTCGTCAAAATTTCGATGAAAACTTTGGAGAGGCATGGGAGAGATTCAAAGATCTCTTCAGGAAATGCCCCCATCATGAATTCACGGAGCTTCAACAAGTCAATATTTTTTACAATGGGTTGAACGGTAACGATCAAGATTCTTTGAACGCAGCCGCAGGTGGCAATATCTTGAATCGTAAGCCTAAAGATGTGATTGAGATTTGCGAGCAAAAATCAAAAGTTCCTATGTCTCGCAACAAAGTCAATACTCCAAACACTCCTGCTTCTACATCCAATAACTCTTCTGAGTTAGCTGCTCCGATAGCCGCTCTAACGGATGCCATCCGTTGTATGATAAAGGATGTAAAGGAAATCAAAAGCGAAATTCATAAGCCGGAACCAATCAAAGCCGTAAACAAGGTGTGTGAAACTTGTAGTGGTCCACATGCATATTATGATTGTCAAGCAACCGATGCTTCTTTTTACCAAGCTCCCGTAGCTTCGGTAAACCACAATCAATACCGACCACAGGCTGATCCTCACTACCGTGCACCTAGCGGTATGACACCACCTGGTTTCCCTCCTGTGCAAAACCATGGCAATCAAAATCGCTTTGTTCCGAATCAAGGACAAAATTTCAATAACTCTCAAAATTTCAATCAAAACCGGAACAATTTCAACCAACCATATCAAGCTCCTAATCATCAAAGTTATCAACAACCTTCTCCAGCTCCCATGCCAAATGACTTCATGAAAATTACTGAGTCAAACATACGTTCAATGCAAACTCAGATCAATAACATGAGAGTTGAGCTTAAAAAGGAAATTGATACCACAATGTCTCGGCAGACAAATGAGTTAAAGAATATGATGAGCAGTTTCATGAACATGAATATGAACAAAGCTTCATCATCTTCTGGAGGACTCCCAAGCAATAAAATTCCCAATCCAAATGCCGAGTTAAAAGCCGTCACCACTCGTAGTGGTAAGACGCACAATGGACCTTCGACTCCAATGCCCCCTCCTCCTGTAGCATTGAGTCAAGTTACCAAGGATACAACGGACAAGGTGCATTTCTCAAGCCCACGAAGTACCGCACAAGTCCCACCTTCGGTAGTCCAAGTTTTAAGTCTGGAACCCGAAGTTCCGAAGAAAAATCCTGAGCCAGAAATGACTTCCATCCCAGCTCAAAAGTCTAGTCAGCTTCCTTACCCATCAAGAATGAATGATGAGAAGCTCAAAGACAAAAACAAAGAGCAAATGGAAAAAATTTTCCAAATCTTCAATGAGCTACACTTTGATATAAGCTTCGTTGATGCTCTCGTTCTAATGCCTAAATTTTCATCCACGCTTAAAGGCTTACTGACCAACAAAGATAAGCTATCGGAGATGGCTAAAACTCCTCTCAATGAGCAATGCTCAGCGGTCCTTCTCAAGAAGCTTCCCAAAAAGCTTGAAGACCCTGGCAGATTTCTAATCCCGTGTGATTTCTTGGGGATGGTTCAATGCTCCGCCTTGGCCGATCTTGGCGCTAGCATTAACCTCATGCCACTCTCAGTATGGAAGAAACTGTCTCTTCCTAAACTTTCATCCACTTGTATGACACTCGAGCTAGCGGACCGTACCATAACTCGTCCACTTGGGATAGCCGAGGATGTCGTGATGAAAGTGGGAAAGTTTCACTTTCCTACTGACTTTGTTGTAGTAGACTTCGATGTAGATCCTAGAGTTCCCCTCATCTTAGGGAGAGCTTTCTTGAGAACGAGTCGTGCTCTGATTGATGTGTTTGCTGAAGAGTTGACCATACGGGTTGACAACGAAGAGCTCACATTGAATATCAACCAGAACTCCAAACCTCTGTCCAAA